>CAUYSK010115641.1:0-72736 GCA_963575035.1 Avahi laniger
TCCCAGCTACTTGGGAGGCTGAGACAGTAGGATTGCCTGAGCCCAGGAGTTTGAGGTTGCTGTGAGCTAGGCTGACGCCACGGCACTCGCCCCAGGCAAGAGAGTGAGACTCTGTCTCAAAAAAAAAAAAAAAAAGAAATAGATTTAATTTGGCCAGATGTGGTGGCTCATGCCTATAATCCCAACATTTTGGGAGGCTGAGATGGGAGGATCACTTGAGGCCAGGAGTTCAAGACCAGCCTGGACAACATAGCAAGACTCTGCCTCTTCAAAAAATTAAAAAAATTAGCTGAGCCTGGTGGCACACACCTATAGTCCCAGCTACTTGGGAAGCTAAGGTGGGAGGATTGAGCCCAGGAGTTGGAGGCTGCAGTGAACTATGATGATGCCACTGCATTCCAGCCTGGGTGACAGAGCGAGAGAGACCTGTCTTTTAAAAAAAATTTGAAAATAAACTTCATTCTTTAGAACAGTTATAAGGCTTACAGAAAAATTGAGCAGAGTTCTCCAATATGCTCCGGTGCCCAATTTCTCCTGTTACTAGCATCTCACATTTGTTGCATTTAATGATCCAATATTATTATTAACTAAAGTTTACACTTCTTTCCCTGCTGTCCCTTTTCTGTGCCAGAATCCCACTCAGGACCCCACGCAACATTAGTCATGTCTCCTCAGGCTCTCTCGGTGTGGACAGTGGCCCAGGCTCCTGCCCATGGCAGGGGGTGCAGTTAGAACTGACGTTCCTTTTGTGCACCCAGAATCTGTCTCCTCCTCTCGTTAAAAATGAAGCTCTCTGGGCCAGACCTGGTTTAAATTTTCTACCTTAGAATCTAAATGAGTAACAAGCCTACATTCTTCCCAGAGCAGGAGCATTTGGACTGAGGAGTGAGACCCTTTTGGAGTGAAACGCAGTGGTGGGTGGGGCGGGCCCATCAGGAGGACTGGGGTGGGCGTTGAGTGGCCCTGCAGAGCCACTGGAGTCCGTGCCCCTACCAATGTGGCTGCTCAGTTAGCACCTTTCCTGGGTCTCTGCTGAATACTCGCACATGGCCGTGTAGAGCCTTTCTCAGGCAGAGAAGCTACTGACGGGAGGTGTGACATAGAACCTCCAGTGCCCCCCCATTCCCCATTCGTTACTTTCCGAACTGGCATTCCAGGTCTGTTCTTCCCTCAAGAGGGAACATGGCATAGAATTGAAAGTGGCACTGGCCTGGCCAAGGACGGCCTGTGTCTGCAGCCCACATGTGGCTATGTATGGGGTAGGCACCTGCCCAGGGGTCTCCTGCCTTGGGCTGGGAGCTGGGCCTCAATGCCAGGCGTGGAGAGGAAGCTGGCCTCGTCTGACATTGCTGCATGTTGTTGCAGGGCAGTCAGGGTGACAGCAAGAATGCCAAGAAAAAGAACAACAAGAAGACTAACAAGAATAAAAGCAGCATCAGCCGAGCCAACAAGAAGAAGCCCAGCATGCCCAACGTGTCCAACGACCTGTCCCAGAAGCTCTATGCCACCATGGAGAAGCACAAGGAGGTAGAGACGCAGGCAGCCAAGGATCTCAGGCTTGTCAGGGCCCAGAGGAGGGAAAGGCGTGTGACTGTTAGACCTGGGCTCCCCGGGCAGGTCTGTGGTGGGAGGGAGGGCCAGTCCTGGGGAGGCAGATCTGGCCAATTTGGTGATGTCACGTGACATGTCAGCAGTTCTTTTCCGTCCAAGGAGCTGGGGCCCTCGGGCAGACCCCGGGCTTAGCCGCCTTCCCGTTCTGCAGGCAGGTAGCCCTGCAGCTGCGCTGAGCCCGCTGTCGGGGTGCCACCTGCCTCTCTGTGGGGCTACAGCTGCTCCTCTCCTACAGGTCTTCTTTGTGATCCACCTGCACGCTGGGCCTGTCATCAACACCCTGCCCCCCATCGTTGACCCCGACCCCCTGCTCAGCTGCGACCTTATGGATGGGCGCGACGCCTTCCTCACCCTCGCCAGAGACAAGCACTGGGAATTCTCCTCCTTGCGCCGCTCCAAGTGGTCCACGCTGTGTATGTTGGTGGAGCTGCACACCCAGGGCCAGGACCGCTTCGTCTACACCTGCAACGAGTGCAAGCACCATGTGGAGACGCGCTGGCACTGCACTGTGTGCGAGGTAGGCCCTGCCCCTTCCCCCGACCCTAGCAGCCAGTGCTGGGTCTTTTGACGGCTTCCCTTTGAGTGGATGCCAGAGCTGGCGTCTGTGCTCGGCTGTGTTCACACTGACTCCCGCAGGACGAGGAGAACAGCCACAAGGCCGAAGGCTCGTCTTCCTGTGTTTCATTAACACTGCTCGATGTCAGGGGCAGGCGTGGAGAGATGGCTCAGGGCACTTGGCTTCTATTGGGAATTCCGACCTGTTTGTCCCCTTCTCGTGCCTCCATTTCCAGCTGTGCTGAGGGGTTGGGATGTGCTTTTCCCTACTGGCAGGTCGGGCACCTTTGCTCAGGGGTCTGAAACCCCCTCCTGCTTGTCCTGATGGACCATGGCCATGCTTACTGGCCCCCTCTGCGGAAGTCTGGCCCCATTGTGAAATGGCTTAGGCCATCCCTCCTGTGGGCTGAGCCAGCCCTGCTGGGCCCTCTGCCTTCCTTTCTACAGACACTCACTACTGTCACCTCCTTCCTCTCAGGACGGTCCACAGTCACCTGCCAGACTGGAGCAGCTTTAATCTCTGGGGAGAACAGGGCAAGGGGCTTTCTTCTTTCCCCACT
Organism: Avahi laniger; assembly: GCA_963575035.1. Taxonomy (NCBI): domain Eukaryota; kingdom Metazoa; phylum Chordata; class Mammalia; order Primates; family Indriidae; genus Avahi; species Avahi laniger. Next base: position 2,727 of record CAUYSK010115641.1, read on the forward strand.
TTTAAATGCCTCTTCTGTTTTTCCAACTTCATCCAGCCTCCTGTGTTCTTACTAATTCTTCATGCTGGGATTTTCATATCTTTTCTGTGGACATGGTTATCAAACCTGGTCTTAGGGCTCCAATCTTCAGATTTAGTGCTTCATTTTCTCAGTTTCCGGGGGCAAGCAGTTTTCAGAAACTTGGGTTTCCACACTGGGTCGGGACCATTTGGCACTCTGGTTAGCCTGCAGCCTTCTTTCTGGGGAAAGGCACTTCACGGCCTTTGGCAGCACTTAGGAGGAAATGGCCACAGCATCCCTCATCCTCTGACTGCTGGGCTGCACAGCGTGGGCGTAGGGGCGGGACGGGACGTGACAGTGTCCTGATGCAGTTCCCAGGGCACAGGAAGCCAGGAAGGAAGTGCGCTGGTGTCCACTGCCCGTGAGACTCAGGCAGACACCAAGTCCATGAGCTGGCAGGTCAGGAGGGTCTCGGAGCACAGGTCAGGTTGTCTTGGGAGCCTTCTGAGCTGTTCCCAGGAGTGAAGGTCCTGAGGGGGTGATGCGTTGGCCATCTGGATCCTGGACCAGGCCCAGGCCCAGACCAGGTGCTGGGGAGGAGTGGCAAGAGTGTCGTCGTGTGGCCCATACTGACGTTGCCTGTCCCCTCCTCTGTCTGCAGGACTATGACCTCTGCATCAACTGCTACAACACGAAGAGCCACGCCCACAAGATGGTGAAGTGGGGGCTGGGCCTGGACGACGAGGGCAGCAGCCAGGGTGAGCCGCAGTCCAAGAGCCCCCAAGAGTCGCGGAGGCTGAGCATCCAGCGCTGCATCCAGTCGCTGGTGCATGCATGCCAGTGCCGCAACGCCAACTGCTCGCTGCCGTCCTGCCAGAAGATGAAGCGGGTTGTGCAGCACACCAAGGGCTGCAAGCGCAAGACCAACGGGGGCTGCCCGGTGTGCAAGCAGCTCATCGCCCTGTGCTGCTACCACGCCAAACACTGCCAAGAGAACAAATGCCCCGTGCCCTTCTGCCTCAACATCAAACACAAGCTCCGCCAGCAGCAGATCCAGCACCGCCTGCAGCAAGCCCAGCTCATGCGCCGGCGGATGGCCACCATGAACACCCGCAATGTGCCTCAGCAGAGTTTGCCTTCTCCTACCTCAGCACCGCCCGGGACCCCCACACAGCAGCCCAGTACGCCCCAGACGCCGCAGCCCCCTGCCCAGCCCCAGCCTTCGCCTGTGAACATGTCACCAGCCGGCTTCCCCAGCGTGGCCCGGACTCAGCCCCCCACAACGGTGTCCACAGGGAAGCCCACCAGCCAGGTGCCGGCCCCCCCACCCCCTGCCCAGCCCCCGCCTGCAGCAGTGGAAGCCGCACGGCAGATCGAGCGCGAGGCCCAGCAGCAGCAGCATCTGTACCGAGTGAACATCAACAACGGCATGCCCCCGGGGCGCACGGGCATGGGGACCCCAGGGAGCCAGATGGCCCCTGTGGGCCTGAATGTGCCCCGACCCAACCAGGTGAGCGGGCCTGTCATGCCCAGCATGCCACCTGGGCAGTGGCAGCAGGCGCCCATCCCCCAGCAGCAGCCGATGCCGGGAATGCCCAGGCCTGTGATGTCCATGCAGACCCAGGCGGCCGTGGCCGGGCCCCGGATGCCCAGCGTGCAGCCACCCAGAAGTATCTCACCCAGCGCTCTGCAAGATTTGCTGCGGACCCTGAAGTCACCCAGCTCCCCTCAGCAGCAGCAGCAGGTGCTGAATATTCTCAAATCAAACCCGCAGCTAATGGCAGCTTTCATCAAACAGCGTACGGCCAAGTACGTGGCTAACCAGCCCGGCATGCAGCCCCAGCCCGGCCTCCAGCCCCAGCCCGGCATGCACCAGCAGCCCGGCCTGCAGAACCTGAACGCCATGCAAGCCGGCGTGCCGCGGCCCACTGTGCCTCCACAGCAGCAGGCGATGGGAGGCCTGAACCCCCAGGGCCAGGCCCTGAACATCATGAACCCAGGACACAACCCCAGCATGGCGAGTATGAATCCACAGTACCGAGAAATGCTAAGGAGGCAGCTGCTGCAGCAGCAGCAGCAGCAGCAGCAGCAACAGCAGCAGCAGCAGCAGCAGCAGCAGCAGCAGCAACAGCAAGGGAGTGCTGGCATGGCCGGGGGCATGGCAGGGCACGGCCAGTTCCAGCAGCCTCAAGGACCCGGAGGCTACCCGCCGGCCATGCAGCAGCAGCGGATGCAACAGCATCTCCCTCTCCAGGGCAGCTCCATGGGCCAGATGGCGGCTCAGATGGGACAGCTCGGCCAGATGGGGCAGCCGGGGCTGGGGGCAGACAGCACCCCCAACATCCAGCAGGCCCTGCAGCAGCGGATTCTGCAGCAGCAGCAGATGAAGCAGCAGATCGGGTCCCCGGGCCAGCCTAACCCCAGGAGCCCCCAGCAGCACATGCTCTCAGGACAGCCACAGGCCTCGCACCTCCCTGGCCAGCAGATCGCCACGTCCCTTAGTAACCAGGTGCGGTCTCCAGCCCCTGTCCAGTCTCCGCGGCCCCAGTCCCAGCCTCCACATTCCAGCCCATCACCACGGATACAGCCCCAGCCTTCACCACACCACGTCTCGCCCCAGACTGGTTCCCCCCACCCCGGACTCGCAGTCACCATGGCCAGCTCCATAGATCAGGGACACTTGGGGAACCCCGAACAGAGTGCAATGCTCCCTCAGCTGAACACTCCCAGCAGGAGCGCACTGTCCAGTGAACTGTCCCTGGTTGGGGACACCACAGGAGACACGTTAGAGAAGTTTGTGGAGGGCTTGTAGCATTATGAGAGCATCACTTTTTTTCCCCTTTCATGTTCTTGGACCTTTTGTACTGAAAATCCAGGCATCTAGGTTCTTTTTATTCCTAGATGGAACTGCTACTTCCAAGCCGTGGAAGGGTGGATTGATGTTTAAAGAAACAATACAAAGAATATATTTTTTTGTTAAAAACCAGTTGATTTAAATATCTGGTCTCTCTCTTGATTTTTTTTTTCCCGTTTTGTTTTTGTTTTGGGGGGAGGGGGGTTTTGTTTGGATTCTTTTGTCGTCATTGCTGGTGACTCATGCCTTTTTTTAATGGGAAAAACAAGTTCATTATATTCATATTTTTTATTTGTATTTTCAAGACTTTAAACATTTATGTTTAAAAGTGAGAAGAAAAATAATATTCAGAAACTGATTCCTGAAATAATGCAAACTTATAATGTATCCCGGTAACTTTCTGACGTTTCGGGAAGATTTTTTTCTATAGTGAACTCTGTGGGCGTCTCCAAGTATTACCCCTGGACGATAGGAATTGACTCCGGCGTGCACACACACGTACACACACCCACACACATCTATCTATACATACTGGCTTAAGCCAAACTCTTGTCTTGCAGATGTAGAAATTGTTGCTTTGTTTCTCTGATAAAACTGGTTTTAGACAAAAAATAGGGATGATCACTCTCTTAGACCATGCTAATGTTAATAGAGAAGAGCATTCTTTTCTTTCTTCTACGTGAAACTTGAAATGAGGAAAAGCAATTCTAGTGTAAATCATGCAAGCGCTATAATTACTATAAATAAGAAAATTCGAGAAGATTCAATCACTGTATAGAATGGTAAAGTACCAACTCATTTCTTATATCATATTGTTAAATAAACTGTGTGCAACAGACAGAGGGTGGTCCTTCTTGAATTCATGTACATGGTGTTAACACTTAGTGTCGGGGTTTTTTGTTATGAAAATGCTGTTTTCAACATTGTATTTGGACTATGCATGTGTTTTTTTCCCCATTGTATATAAAGTACCGCTTAAAATTGATATAAATTACTGAAGTTTTTAACATGTATTCTGTTCTTTAAGATCCCTGTAAGAATGTTTAAGGTTTTTATTTATTTATATATATTTTTGGAGTCTGTTCTTTGTAAGACATGGTTCTGGTTGTTCACTCACAGCGGAGAGGCCGGGGCTGTGGTCGTGGTGGCAACATGGGTGGCAGCTGGGAAACGTGTCCTGGCTGAGCAGCCGCCTGGAGGGTTTTCTTCCCAGAGACTGAGACGGGCAGCTCTGCGCTGGCCCCACACGTTGGATGCTCACAGGTGAATGTCACTCACACGGTCAGCAACAGGTCAGCAACACGGTTGGTCTGAAACAGCACTTTGCTTCCCACGCACTCCCTCCATCCTTCCTCCCCCTCCGTGTAGCCAGGGTTTCCTGCGGTTTGTTCAGGCAGCCCCCACCCCTGTACGTAAGTCCCAGAACTGATGCAAAGGGTGCTCCAGGGGCTCAAGGTGCTTCCTGACTTCCCCCAACATCCTGCTGCCCCCACGAGGTGTGTCCTGCGTGGCCTGCGCTCGGGCCTCCCTCCTTGAGAAACACGGGCAAGTGCCGGCCTGGAGACTGCGAGGGGCAGGCGCGCTCTGGAGCACTGGTCTCTCCAGTCCTTGATGTGGTGGGAAAAGGCCCCCAGTTAAAGGACACTGGCACTCAGCCACGTGGTGCCACCACCTCCCCTTGGGGTCCAGTTCCAGGTCCCCTGACTGAGTGGGGACAAGTCCACAAAAAAAATGTAAGCCTCACTTCTAAGAGGAGGACCATCACAGGAGCTGAAGTTAATCCTCCAGTCTGTGGCCCCCAGGGGACCCTCCTCCCTCGTCTTCCAACAAAGGGTGGTCTGGATGCAGGGGTGGAGGGGCTGTGTTGTAAATGCAGAAATTGTGGCCCAAATAGCTGCCCTTTGGGCCCTTATGTTCACAGAGATATTTTTAAAATACTTGAATTCTTGGTTTGGGAATCTAAATTTGAGGAAACTTACCAAGATATTGGAAGAGTGCAATCTAGTTTTAGCACAGTTTTGAGTCTTGAGTTTTAAATGTAACTTGATTAAACCAGGTAAGAAAAAGACCATTTAGCACCCCTACCAACCCCCATCTTCACTTTATCCCAAAAGAGGAGCTCTGTTGTCCTTGTTCAGTTTGCTGGGTTCTTTCACAGTCAATCACCGTTTACACCAGTGGGGAAACCCCGGGCCCTGTGTTCAAAGGAGAGGCAGGTCGGAGCCCTGGAGGGAGCTGCAGGTCCACGCTCAGAAAGCGGCGTTCTCCTGGATGTGCAGCCTTTGATTTTGGGCAGTGGGGGGCATCTTTTTCAGATTATCCTGGGATTCAAAACTTTATGTACCAACATCATCTTGGGAGTTTGCATCCTGTGCGACTGTCTTGGGCAATCCAGATGTCAAAGGATGTCCCTGAGGGTGTGGTCTGGATACTAACCCTAAGCTTGTCCTGGGAAAATTTCTGTAAGAAAGCTGGAAAGCCCCAACGCTGTGTCTCATGCTGTATACTTAAGAGGAGAAGAAAAAAGTCCTATATTTGTGATCACAAAAAGGAAACTTGAAATGTGCTGGTGTTTATAATAAAAGCTGGTAAAACTGCTTGGATTCAAAGATGGTTCAAATTGGCTAATGACTTAGAGTGAGCTCAGCAGCTAGTCATTAGATTGAAGATACTCAGTTGTGTTTTGGTCTCATCTGAGATGTGTTTGGTGCTGTCTTTGAAATTCTAGCATGTTAAATAGAATGAGATGTCTCTGGATAACCTGACATGAAGAGGCTGCTGCTGCTTCTAAGAGCTCAGATTGAAGACATGTAACTTTCTATTTTCTTTTTCTTCTTCTTTTTTTGACAGGCTCTTGTTCTTGCTCTGTGCTCGGGCTGTAGTGCAGTGGCATCATCATAGCTCACTGTGGCCTCAAACTTGTGGGCTCAGGCGATCCTCCTGCCTCAGCCTCCTGAGTAGCTGGGACTAAAGGTGCACACCATACCTGGCTAAAATTTTTTTAAAATTTCCTGTAGAGATGGGGTCTCACTGTTGCCCAGGCTGGCTATTTCTTTTAAATACTGTGATGTGGAACCAAAAATTTCATTTGAACCAAAGCATGCTTTTAGCATTGGATGGCAAAACAAGCTACTGTTAAACACAAAACACCTTTCATTTATGAGATGATGGCACGTTGGTAGCCATTGTGCTACCAGGAAGTGCTTCAGCACAGGGCAGCGTGCTGGGAGGCAGACGCTACAGGTGTGTGGGAGCTCACAGTGTGAGAGTAAGGTCTTCATCTCAGACCTTAAAGACGTACCTTCCTGCAGGATGTTACGTGTTAGTTTCTCGTGCGTTACCCCTGTATGCACTTCATAATGAAGTAGAAATCAAGGGTAGGGAAACAGGTCAATTATAACAAATTTAGGTGAATGTAAAGCCAGACTGACAAAGCCTCCAAGGAGCTGTGAGTAGGTGAGAATGCTTTGCAGTTGGTCGCAACTGCACATAAGACGGTACTGCGACACGAGCACATCTTTTTATGGAGGATTTACTGGGAATCTTTTGGCTGTGATGTCACCGATACTTCACTACACCGAAAAATTCAAAGGGAGCAGACAGCTATAAGACACTTTGGTTACGAAAATGTCGCAGGCACGTTTAAGGGGGTTAGGAGGAGACTGTAGAGGAGAGATCAGATGGTGCAGAGCATGGCTGTGGCCTCTCAGGTTGAGGGGATGGAGGACCCTCGAATCGTCATTCGATGTAGCTTCGAGCAGGGGCCTCGGCCTTAACCTTGAGTGAGTTCCCCAAATTCTGCTTTCCTCGTGTGGATAGCAAAGTGCAGAGATGGAAACATCACTGTAATATGTGAAATGCTGTTTAAGTGTATTCACGGAGGAAAGCAGAGGCGATTAACTCGGCAAGTTCACAGAGCAGCAAGGGGCAGACTGGGAGCCCGGCCCCTTCACCCTCGCCCAGAGGAGCCTGCCTTCCAGCCTCAGAGCCATCCTCGCCCCACCTCCATCTACACTCCACAAATCCACCTTGAGCCCACTTTGGGGGTGCCTTGGGGAAGTGGGAGAATTTATAATGCGCTATAACCCCTCCAATGCCATGTAGACAGTAAGTGGTAACCAAGTCCATGCAAAGGCCTGTTTGGGACCAGCCTGCCTGTTTGGTCTCCACTGGTTAGCTTTGTCACCAGAGAAAACGAAACGTTGACAGCCCTAGTGCTGGGCAATCCTAGTGGCCACAGCATCAAGCTCCTGCTGTGGGTGACTCCAGTCCACTCCCCACCAGGGCCTGTGAGAGGGCTGAGTGACTGAAGCAGTCATGGGTGTATCCGTGGAATTCAGAATAAGGGATGTTCAAGGGAAGTGGTGACGTTTAGGGAATGTTCCCAGCCAGGGTAAGAATCCGGGTCTGGAGGTCCTGGGGTGGGGGGTGCAGAGTCTGGGAAGGGCGGTGGTGGGCTGTGTTCCTGCCAGGGCTGTTCAAGGTTCCCCCTTTCTCCTGCCCCCAAACTTTCTGCTGCCCAGACCCCTTCCTCATCGTCTCTGGCCCCACCCGGGACTCCTCAGACCCTGGCCCAGGTTTGCGGCCCTGGGCTCAGGGCCTTCACAGAGTGGGGACGAGGGAGAGTCAGAGAGTGCTGCTAACAGTCTTGGGGACTAGACAGTGGCATTGTCCCCAGGTCCCAGAACTGGAAGATAGGACAAGGCAGGGGAAGGGTCGTAGGTCGAGGGGCCATGCAGGAGGCATTTGAACCTTGGGCGACTGGGGCTGGAGCACAGAGACCCTCTCAGCTTCGTGGGATGCTGGTTCTCGCTGTTCCTGACCCTTGAGAGACATGTTGGGTCCAAATTTTAATTTCCTGGGTGAGGAAAAGGGGTCTCGTGTGGGAAGAGGGCAGCTAGTGTCAGAAACGGTGTGAATGATGTGAGTGGGCCAGGGCCGAGGCCTCGTTCCCGCCAGAATGGGTGACTCTGGGGACCGCCGCAATGCAAACCTGCCACTGCCTGGAGCGCGCTGTGGTTGGCAGGCTGGCCAGGCCCAGGCCTGTTCCCTCAGAATCTTTGAACACCGAGGAGCACCCTCGGAGAACTCAGTGGGTAGAGTCAGGTCCTAGAGGAAGGGGTGAGAGGGTGCGAGAACCCGATGCCAGGAGAGCCAGAGCCAGTTCATCCTGTTGGAAACAAGGAAAATGTCTCTTCATCAGGGGCTGATGGTTGCCCCAGGCTCAGTATCGTAGGCGATGCACCTGTTCTTTGCCTGGGCACTGCGTGCTCCTCAGTGTTTCCCAAGCTGTACCGTGTGCAGGAACCATCCGCAGGCCCGGGGCGGGGCCGGACAAGTGGAGTTTCCCCCAGGCGAGGCCCACACTGCCGGTCTTGGCCACACTTGGAGTAGCGAGGCCTTGGGGGACCAAGAACCCACATCGTGACTTGGAAGCTGCCTTAGTTGGAACATTCATGGTAGATGGGGGTGCAGGGAGAGGGGTTGGCCAGGTGGCTCTTTGGCTTCATTCACTGCATTAATTCCAAGCTGGAACCTTCTGTCCCCTCTGCCCTCTTAACCTCCCAATCTTTTCTCAGTTCCCCAATTAAAAACATGGCACCCACTGGCACCCTTAGGTCCTCTGCAGCAGGACAGGAGACTTGGCAAAGCCAAGCTGAGAAGTGCTGGGGGTGGCCAACAGTGTCCCCATGGGGTAACCCCAAGTTACCTGGAAAGAGCTCCTTGACCATGTTGTTTGTCCCGGGGGAAGAAAGAGGTGCAGGCAGATGTCCTTCCCCACTGTTCATTTCTGGAAAATGCAGGTTGTGAGGGAAATGAAAAAGGGAGTCAAGTCATGCTTGCTTTTCCAAAGAAGTAGATAGGGGTGTCCTACTCCTCTGGCCACCTGCCCAGGCGATGTGAAATGCGTATTTCCATCCTTCACATTTCATGGGCTGCAGGGCCCATGCCTGGGGGAAGTGGCACCTTCAGGGCTAGATGGCAGGGAAAATACTCGACCGTCTGCATTTCCACCTGCTCAAAGCCCTTTCTTCCCACACCCATTGGACCCGCACAAGAACCCTGGCCAAGGGGCTTCTTTACAACCAAGGAGGCTGCGAATGTGGCAGGCGCTGCTCAGGACACTGCGCTGTCTGCAATCCAGGCCCTCAGTGCCCAAGCAAAGGGGCAGTCCCCAGGGATAGCAGGGCCTTGGAGACATGGAGCCACCAGGAAACTGTGCTGAGCAGAGAAAGTGCTCTTGCAGAGCTGCTGGAAGGATGATGGCTCTAGGAATTAGAAAGCCATAGGCTTGGCTCTCCCTACCCCACAAAGAGAACTAGTTGCCTTTGACTCTGTCGCCTCAGACCAAACTAATTCTTACTTGTCTTCACTTATCATAAGTAGCAGACTTGAGAGTTGGTGAACATGTTTTGTTCCGTGCCTATAGTGACTTCATCAACAATCAGGGAAAGAAACTGTGATGTGAACTCTGCCAGGCCAGGAGGCACGTTTCAAAATGTGCTGTAAAGGCTACTGCCCCAAGCCACGTTCCCAGGTGGAAGTTTCCAGGAATAAATGCAGGGGAGAGGTTGCTGCCTCCTCTACCGTGCCTTCCAAGAGCCAGAGCTTCTCAAAGTGAGATTTCAAGGTTACCTGACTCAGCCCTCTCTTATGTTTATCCTCCTGGACCAGGAGGCTGGGGGCCGGCAGGGGTGGCTGCATCCTGCCCCCTCCCTGCAGGCAGCATAGGCTGGTGTAGGATTCCAAGGGCCGCCCAGCCAGTGGGTGGCCATGGCGCCCTCAGAGAGGCCTGGACTGCCACTTCCAAGTGCTGCCTTGGGCAGGTCTCTGAAGCTGGCAGAGGGATTGACATTCATCAAATATCCTGAGAAATAATGTCAAGAAAATCAGCAAAATAAAGTAAAAGCTAGAGCTGGGATGGGGAGGAAGACTCAGCAAAATATTAGATTTCTGAGTCCCAACCCATGCTGAGTCAATGTCAAAGTCCTGCACAAGGCAGGTGGGCACGGTGGCTCACACCTGTTATCCCAGCACTCTGCGAGGCTGAGGTGGGATGATGGCTTGAGCTCAGGAGTTCGAGACCAGCCTGAGCAAGAGCAGAACCCCATCTCTACTAAAAATAGAAAAATTAGCTGGGCATCATGGTGCATGCCAGTCTGTGGTCCCAGCTACACAGGAGGCTGAGGCAGGAGGATCACTTGAGCCCAGGAATTAGAGGCTGCAGTGAGCTGTGATGATGACACTGCACTCTAGCCTGGGGGACAGAGTGAGACCCTGTCTCTTAAAAAACAAACAAACAAAAACCCTTCTTTATGAGAGGGTCCATGAAATTGGGAAAAAGTCCTAGCATCCCTGGGACCTTTCCAGGCCAAGAAATGTCCCTCAGTCATGAGCCTTTCCTTCTCTGGGGAATCTTTCACGATTCTGTCTGACAAAGGAAGAGACTTACCCTGAAGTTGGTGCCTGGAACATAGAAATGAAGAAAAAGGAAGGCAGGTTGAATCAGGCTTTTCTTTGCAGTGGGCTTTAAAAAAAAAATTGTGGCCGGGCACGGTGACTCATGCCTGTAATTCTAGCATTCTGGGAAGCCAAGGCGGGAGGATCGCTTGAGCTTAGGAGTTTAAGACCAGCCTGAGCAAGAGCAAGACCCCATCTCTACTAAAAATAGAAAAAAATTAGCCACACAACTAAAAATAGAAACAAAAAATTAGCCAGGCATGGTGGCTCGCACCTGTAGTCTCAGCTACTCAGGAGGCTGAGGCAAAAGGATCGCTTGAGCCCAGGAATTTGAGGTTGCTGTGAGCTAGGCTGACGCAATGGCACTCTAGCCTGGGTGACAGAGTGAGACTCTCAAAAAATAAAAAATTGTGGTAAAAGACAAAATTTACCATCTGAAGCATTTTTAGGTGTACAGTGCAGTAGTGTTAAGTACATTCACACTGTTGTGCAACCACCACTTACATCTAGCTCCAGAATTTTTTCATCACCCTAAAAGAAAAGCCCAAGCCCATTAGCAATCACTCTCCAATCCCCCACCCCCAGCCTCTGGAAACCACCAATCCATTCCCTCTCTATGGATTTGCCTGTTTGGGGTATTCATGTAAATGGAATCACACAATATGTGACTTTCTGTGTCTGTCTCCCCTCACTTAGTATAACGTTTTCCACATCCATCCGTGCTGTGGCATGTGTCAGTGCCTCAGTCCTTTATATGGGTGAATAATATTCCATTGTATGGATGGACCGTATTTTGTTTATACACTCGTCTGCCCATGGACACGGAAGTTGCTTCCACATTTTGGCTGTTGTGAACAATGCAGTGGGTATTTTTCACAGCCTTCGGTTCACCCCAGCAGAAGACAGTGACTTCTGGAGAAAGAATGGGCAGCTTCATACTGGCCACAAGTGTTCAGGATACTTGGGAGGGTCTCCCCACCCCCCTCCGCTTCTCTGTCTGTGCTACCCAAGCACTCGCCAGTTATTCTCCACTAATTCAACTCCTGTATGTCTGCATGTGTTCATTTTTTCCTCCTTCCCGATTCCTTGTCTGCACAGAGGCTGACATCTGCATGTGGCCCCCTCAAGACATGGTTTGAATCCCTAAGTACCTTAAAAAGACACAGTTCTCTGGGCCAGCAGAGGACCCAGTACCACAGAGATGTGAGGCTGAGGCTGAAGGTATGTCTCTGAAGGCTACAAGCCAAGAGAGGACAGAAGGCTCTGGTAAGTTTGTCTGGAACTTAGTGAGTTTGCCCCTCCACAGAGCCTGGGGCCTGCTTGTCTCAGCAGCAGCCCCCTCATCCCTAACTGAAGCCCAGATTTCCCTCCCTTTGCCAAATATCTCTTCCCCTTGCTGAAATAAAAGGCCTCCCTAAGCCAGATACATTGCCTCTGACGCCAATGTGTCAGCTCTTACAAAAGAGATGATTTCCTGAATAGGGTGAAAAACGAATGAAATGTGAGACTCCTTGATTCCCCTCACATCGGGATAGGGCTCTGCCTGGGTGTGGTGAAGGGAACAGAGGCAAGGGTTGGTTATGCAGGGCCTGTGAGGGAGGCGGGAGTTTCCAATTGCTCGTAAGTGTGTGTCAGGGGAACCCATTGGAGGACTGGGAGAGAGTATGATCTGGGTGCTGTGCACCATGGGAGATGGCAAGAGTGGAACCAGAGGGCCAGTTAGGAGGCTGCCAGCATCATCCAGGTGAGAGGACTCCTGCTCCTCCATCCAAATCTGTCCACTCTTTTTTCCATTCCCTTTCTCAGTTGCTTAAGCCGGGAACTTGAGGGTCATCCTTGACATTTCCACCTGGAAACATTTCTTGACACGCCCTCTCCCAACTCTGTCCAAGCCCCATTGAGGGACACTCTCCGGGCTCCTGTAAGTCTTTGCAGCGCCTGTCACAAGCTCAAGTAACTTTTGTTTTGTACAATTACTTGATCGTGACCACGAATCTTCAGTGCCTCGGAATCATCTGGGAACCTGTCCAAATGGAGCCATCTGGGCCCCACTCCAGGATTGAGGAGGTGCCGGGAAACCTGCATTACGAAGTAGCAGCCGGGATTGGAGCAAATGTCAGAGAGTCAACTAGACTAACCTCCAGCAGGGCAAGAGAATCGTTATAAACGAATAAGCCCAGTTTCGCGTTTGTGTTGTCGGTTACTGAGTTCGCGTTTTGGTCAAGCCTGGAATTCCCTTTCTCCTTCCTTTTAGCTTTTTGGCTTGCCTTAGTTTGCAAGAGACTTGCAGTGGCTTAGACAGCGGGCTGGGATTTATAAAGACCGCAGAATGTCAACTGCTTCTTCCCGAGCGCCGCCTTCCACACCCTCGCGTGGGTACTGACATCCGCCTCTTTCTAGGGATGCACAAACAGAGCCACTGCTGGCTACGTGGTTCCGGGTCACTGGGACCACCTCCCCCGGCTCTGCACGCACCGGCCGTCGCCCTTGACAACGCGACCCAAGGTCACCGAGGTCCAGCCCCCATGCCCGACTGTCCGCGCGCGGGGCCGGTCCCGCCCACTCGCCGGTGCAGGCGGCAGCGAGGCAACCCGGCGCGCGCCGTGACGTCACCGCGCCACGCCCGCGAAAGGCCCGCCCGCCGGCCCCGCCCCTTCTGCGTGGCTGCGCGCGGCGCTCGGGAAGGACGACATGGCGCGTGAGCTGCGGGTACTTCTGCTGTGGGGCCGCCGCCTGCGGCCTCCGCTGCAGGCGCCGGTGCTAGCGGCCGCCCCAGGAGGTGAGGGCGGTCGGGCCGGACGGGCAGCGGGCGGGGCGGGACGCGGAGACGGCAGGGGCGTCCCCGAGGCTCCGAGCCGCTCTCCGCGCTCCGGGGTAAGAGGCGCGAGGCGGAGCGGCACCTGCCTCACAGGCGTGCGCGGGGCAGGTGCGTTTCATTTCGTCCCACTCCTCGTCGGCCCAGGCTGGAGTCTTCTGGCCACTTGCCTCCTCGGCGCCTTGACGGAGGCCGGCTTCGGGCCGCGGTCTGGGAGTTCGTGGGGGCGGCGCGGTGGGACTGCGGGCTCGTGTCTCCCGGCGCTTAAGCCGTGTCGAGAACAAGCGCTTGAAGTCGGGAGGGTGGGAGTGCGTTGGGGAACGGGCTTACACAAGGGTGATAGTGTGAGCCTCTGGATTGTGCTTTTACTCCTCCCCGCCCCCTAAGTAATTCATGAACCGTTCATTTGTCGGTTCGTTTATTGGACGCACGCCTGAGCCAGCACGGGTTCAGATTCTAGGGAGGCTACAGTGGACAAAACCAGCAGCGGTCACCGAGCCCTCAGGGAGACGGTGACTCTAGCTTGTTGACCGCTGCATCCCCAGAGCCTGGAATTGGTAGATACTCCAATAAATGTTATTTTTTTCTTCCTTAAGGAGAAAATGACCTTAACCTGTGCTTTTCCACTCCCCACTGGGAAGTAACGACAGTGAACATTTCGGCGTTCCTTCCGGGCTCAGCACACTCAGTTACACATACATAAGTATAAATATACATTATTACCATTTTTGCGTAAAAAAGGCTAAACCATATACACATTGCGCTACAGAATTTTTTTTTAGTGCTCCCAGCCTTTCTTACACGTCTTTTCACGTCATTGTACAGGGGTCTAGGGGCTTCCCAGTGGCTACCCAGTATTCTGTATGATGAAGATATCATTTGCTTAACATTTTCTTGTTGGTGGACACATTCAAAGTTATTTCGGGTTTTTATTTTTATTACAATGCTGCATAGAATGGGCGAGTACTTGGAATGTTTGTGCACAGGTGTGGTATTTCTTTAGACTTAGAGATTTTGAATTGATGTTTCAGAGCCTGTGCATTCTTGAAATGTCAGCTGATAATACCAAATTGTGGCCCAAAAAGGCTTTTTTAAGCCTTTTTAGTTATATTAATTTATATTCCCATTAGTAGGCATCATGCCTGTCTATTCCATGGTACCTTCTCCACACTAGATATTACGTTTTCTCAAAACCATTTGTCTAGACCGGGCGCAGTGGCTCACGCCTGTAATCCTAGCTCTCTGGGAGGCCAAGACGAGCGGATTGTTTGAACTCAAGAGTTCGAAACCAGCCTGAGCAAGAGCGAGACCCTGTCTCTACTAAAAATAAAAACAAATTAATTGGACAACTAAAAATATATAGAAAAAATTAGCCAGGCATTGTGGCACATGCCTGTGGTCCCAGCTACTCGGGAGGCTGAGGCAGGAGGATCGCTTGAGCCCAGGAGTTTGAGGTTGCAGTGACCTAGGCTGATGCCATGGCACTCTAGCCCGGGCAACACAGTGAGACTCTCTCAAAAAAAAAAAAAAAAAAAAATTTGTCTGTAGACGATACTTTAATTTTCATTTGTGTGGCTACTAGGAGTAAAAATGTTTTCACTTGTTTAATTATGTATTTATATATCCTCGTCATATCTTTTATACTTTTTTTTTTTTTTGTGGAGACAAGGTTTCACTCTGTCTCCCTGAGTAGAGTGCAAAGGCATCATCCTAGCTCACTGCAACCTCAAACTCCTGGGCTCTAGCGATCCTCCTGCCTCAGCTTCCTCAGTAGCTAGGACTATAGGTGCACGCCACCACACCCGGCTAATTTTTCCTATTTTTGATAGCAACAGGGTTTTGCTCTTGCTCTGGCTGGTCTTGAACTTCTGACCTCAAATGATCCTCCCACCTCAGCCTCTTAGAGTGTTAGGATTACCAGGAGTGAGCCACCTTTTCTGGCCTCTTTTGTACCTTTTTCTGTTACCTGAGTTTTTAATTTTGTTGTAGTCTTTAACCATGGTTTTTAAAAATAACATGTATTCACAGATAAGACAACTGTAAGCTTTACTGCTTTATTTATTACTGTTACTTTTAGCCAACATTTTTTTTTTTGTATTTATTTTGTTTTACCTGAGTTTACTTTTGTGTTAGTTTTACAGAAAAAGTCTGTGGATTGTATAGTTTCTAAGCCCATTATGTCTAAAAAGATTTTTATTTTGCCTTTTTATAGTAGTTTGGCTAGGTATCGCATTCCAAGTTAAAATAATTTTCCTTCAGAAAGTGATGCTATTGCTCTGTTGTCTTCTAGTACCATTGTTACAGCAGTCATATCAGTTTGCTTTTTGTTTCTTTTGTAGTTAACTTGGTTTTTTTCCCTTTGGAGTTTAAGATTTTTTCCTCATGTTCTGAGATGTCCACAGGTGTTTGTAATTTGTGCTTCGTACCACACAGTATCACTTCCATTTGGAAGATATTTTAATTTTCTGTTTCTTTATCTTGCTGCCTTAATCATCTCTGTCCTCTCCTCGTGCAAATTCTGCTGCAGTGGTTCAAACATTCCTCTGCTTGAGTCTAAGATGCAGACAGAACCTGTTCTTGGCAGCCTTCTGTGGTGCAGATGCTCTTCATGTTGTCACCTGTGTGGATAAGCGTGGAGGTCAGTTGTTTGGGTGGATTAGGTGATGAGTGAAGAAAACACAAGTCTCATACAGTAAAGGAGAAAGAATGTGGTTATAGGTAGATCCACCCATTCAGAAAATCCAGAATTCTTGAAAATTCCTCTTTTCTTTGGAAAGAGTTGCCAGATTCTAGCATGTGCTTGGTTTGACTTGTAATGTGTGTCACATCTCTGTGGAATTCTCTGCCTGTGCCATGCTACCTCAGTTACCCACGAGCTTAGCTCACTTGTTCCTTAAACCTTGCCTCGCGCATCACCCGCCACCAGCCTGGTCACTCGCCCTCAGAATGTCTCTGAGTTGTGGGCTAGGGTCTCTACTGTGGACTTTGTATTTTTCATTTTTGCTCGTTTCTTAGTCTGTTCAACGTATTTGAAATGCTCCTTGGGTCTTCAGAGATGATGCGACTCTGCCATCTAGGGTCGTACCCGGCTGCTGGGCAGTGTCCTGGGCCGTGTGGGAGGCCTGTGCACCGTATCAGGGAGCACAGAACCAAGTGGTGGCTGCTTCGGCTGCCTGCAGCACGGTAAGTTTCACAGACAAGGGGATATTTGGGCTGAGTGTGGAAGGCTGTCTTCACTGGAGGGAGGAGGGGCATTCCATGCTGAGAAAACTACAGGTCCAAGGGGCTACCTCTGAATAGTTGGTTTGATGAGAGACTGGAAGGAGTGTGCGGAGAGGTGGCGGATGAGGCTAACAGTCACGGCCTTTCTCTCTGTCAGATGTAAACTTGTGTGTGGGAGCCGAGTCCTGTAATCCTCAGGACAGTCCCAAAGCCAGACCTGGGCCCAGTGTTTGGGGCACCCAGCCAGCCACCTGACACTGTGAGGACTTCACACACCAGACTCTCCACATGCCCTCAGGACCTGGTGACTGATTCATTTATCTATGGTGAATCTTAAATTGGTTCGTAATTGGGAACCATCAGTATTACAAACAACAGAATTCCAACCAGGTAATTCTCTCCCCTGGTAAATGTTCTTCATTGTAGGGAGTAGGGATGACAGAACATGGGTTACCTGGAAAATGTAATGTTAATGAAAATGTGAACTGCCATCAAACGTTTTCGGCAGTGCCCAACCGTATTGGGAGTACGGATTTGCCAGTAGACTAATGAGGCTGCCTCCCAAAGGAGAGGTGCGACCTGGAAAATTCAGCAGCAAACTCACTCTTCCAACACAATGTGACTGTGTGGTCAGGCAGGTAGGGTGGTGAGTTGGTCATTTTCTGTGGCCAGGTAACTGCCACGCACCAAAGCTGCCCAGCACAGTCCCCTGATTGTGCCAGATGCTCTGGTTTTTGTGGTTGAAGTTGCTAGAACATGACTGACACAGTAGGACTGGTCGATGCTGGAGTTAATGGCTTGGGCCTCTTTGTTCTCTGTAAGCTGGAGATGTTGCTGGAAACGAGAGTTGTAAGGGTAGGCTGCAAGCACCGGGAAGCTGGAAGAGCTGGTTTCCTGGGTGGTGTAGACTCAGGCATTGGTAGGTTTGTTTCATCTTTCCAGAGGAACCTCTCCTGGAGCCTGCTCCTGAGGGCAGCAGCTGCCTGGCCGCAGCCTACCAGTTAGTACTGGATTCTGTGGACTTATTTTGCTTCCTTCCTCTGTTCTCCCTTTGTGTGGAGCCCATGCTGTTTAATTTCTGCACCTCTTGTGCTACAGCCTTTGCAGAAATTCAGGTGAATATCTGGTGTTTCCAGGCTGTCCTATTTAAGAGGGAGAGGATAGTGCTTGCCGGTCAGATTCTGCTCTGTGAAACAGCTTTTTATATTGCTAAGGTGACATTGCAGTATAGGGTTAGCGTCCTTAATGCCTGTGCCGTCTGTGTAAACCATGGTGCTGGGGTTTAGATGAAGGCTGAGGAGGGAGCTGTGGCCCATCTGCTTAGGATGTACTAGGTAGGCCTTAGGCTTGGGTAGGACCCAGGGGGCTGAGCTATCTGAAAAAGCAAATCAACCCCAATGTAGTAGGTTAGCAAAGACCTTGTAAGGTACTGGCTGAGTAGCTGGCCAGAGCTAAGCTGAAGGAGAATTCTCCACGTGTTCTGCTACCCCTTGGCAAGAAGAGAAGGAGTGCAGCTTGAAGGAGCAGGGAATGTCAGGTTGATGAGAAAACAGTGTAGGAAAATAAACATTTCTCACCGCGCTCAAAATGTCAGTTAAACACCATGTGACAAAGGTGGATTCCATAAAGGGAGGCCATTACTGAGGCCAGTGATGCTCACTTGTCTCAAAATACTGACAAGGGTCTTTAAAGTGAAGGAAAATTTATTCAGTTCACACTCAAGTGAAATGCTGTAGGTTCAAAGCTAGAGAATGTTCTTAGATTGCATTTCTGGTGCCCTCAAATATAGCCAGCTAGAATTTTTCTTCAGCACCATCCCACTCAGTCCTACAGAAGAATTGCCTTTGCTAGGAAGCTGTTTTTGCTTATCCACAGGGACCTCCCTGTAGTTTTCAGGAGATTTGTTCATGGTGTGCTAGTTCTTTCTGCTAAAACCGCTAGGAATTACAGACCATAAAAACTGTAGCTTGGAGACCCAGCGTCTATTTGGGTGGCATCATTGCTAACTGCTTTTTAACCAAGTGAGTTCCCATAGATCAGGTAAATTGAAAGCAGGTGTAGCTGAGTCATGGATTTTAAAAGAATGGCCATTATTTAGTGGCCATATAATCAAGAAATGTGATTAGAATATAAAGAATTAATTTTGAGATAGCCAAAATAAATAGCAAAAGACGATACAACATTATTAACGAAATAGAAGATCTTCACAATACACATGCAGGTGTATTGATAGAATGACATCCCCACATAGGAATGCTAGATTAGAGGGCAAATGCATTTGCAGTCTTAGCTGGGATATGACCCGATCACCTTCCAGTGGGCTCAGGCCGTTTTGCACTGCCCTGAGCAGGTCCCCACAGGGTCCCCAGAGGTACTCTCTGAAAGTTGCCCTTGCAAGTATTTCTGGACTGTTCTTTTGACATCTCTCCCTTCATCTGAGCTGGTGCACTAACCATGGTTTGAATTGGAGCAAAATGCAGACTCGGGGGCCTTAGATCAGTGGTGCTGAGCTGCCTTCACCTAATCCGTGGGGGCTCAGCACCACCTGGTGTACACACCACTCCAGGTGGGTGAAAGGGGCCGGTCACCTGCGGTACCGCATTGCAGTGGGCCTGCTTCCTCTCCACCTCCACCCTTGAGCCTTGATTCACCAATTGTGGGTCCATGCTGCGTTGCTGAGATCCCATGTGGGAACCCCAGCCTGCCTTGGTGACTTCCTTATGTCAGTCCCTCCAGGACTAGAGGCCTGCTGTGGGTGCCTGCCCCTCTCAGGGACAGCACCCTGTGCCCAACAGGCTTTTCAGAGCCCAGTTGTCAGATTGGCTCTTGGGCTGCCACCTGCTCCTGGACTCCCACACCCTGAGCCTGCCACCGCAGCCAGTGCCGCCCCGCCTGGCTGCCTGGGCTTGGCTGTCTGTGTCCTGGAGGTGGCGCCACAGGAGCCCCTCTGCCTAGGCCAGGCTAGGTGTACATCTGGCAGCAGGTTCACAGCGACCAGGAGCGAAGCTTGCTTTTCTCTCCTCCTCCGCCTCCTGCCTTCTTTCTCTTCCTCCTCTTTGGGTGAAATGCATCATGTATATGCAGCTTTAAAAAGGAGAACGGGCCAGGTGTGTGGCTCATGCCTGTGATCCTAGCACTCTGGGAGGCCGAGGCAGGAGGATTGCTCAAGGTCAGGAGGTCAGGACCAGCCTGAGCAAGAGTGAGACCCCATCTCTACTTAAAATAGAAAGAAATTAGTTGGACAACTAAAAATATATAGAAAAAATTAGCCGGGCATGGTAGCACATGCCTGTAATCTCAGTTACTTGGGAGGCTGAGGCAAGAGGATCACTTGAGTGCAGGAGTTTGAGGTTGCTGTGAGCTAGGCTGACGCCACGGTACTCTAGCCTGGGCAACAGAGCGAGACTCTGTCTCAAAAAAATAAGTAAATAAATAAAAATAAAAAGAACAGTGAGAACACCCACGTACCTGTTCCCAGTTTAAGAAATAAGAACTGCCGGTGCCCCCACAGCCATGGGCCCCTCCCTGGCACATCGCCTCCCAGAGGGACTACTGACCTGAATTTCCTGGTTTTCATTCCTTTTCTTTACATTTTTCTGTGTGTGTGTAAACATAAATACACACATAGAAACAGTTTGTTGATACAATATATATTCTGCTGAGACTTGACATCAGCATTGTGTTTCCTTAGCTTTATCCTGGCCAGTGCTTTTTTTTTTTTTTTTTTGTCTTTTTTGAGACAGAGTCTCACTGTGTTGCCCGGGCTAGAGTGAGTGCTGTGGCATCAGCCTAGCTCACGGCAACCTCAAACTCCTGGGCTCAAGCAATCCTCCTGCCTCAGCCTCCCGAGTAGCTGGGACTACAGACATGCGCCACTATGCCCGGCTAATTTTTTTCTATATATTTTTAGTTGTCCAATTAATTTCTTTCTATTTTTAGTAGAGATGGGGTCTTGCTTTTGCTCAGGCTGGTTTCAAACTCCTGAGCTCAGGCAATCCGCCCACCTCGGCCTCCCAGAGAGCTAGGATTACAGGCGTGAGCCGCCGCACCCGGTCTGGCCAGTGCTTTTAGTTCATAGTTTTCACTGCCTTCTGTGTTCCCTTGTTATAATGCACTTGCATTTCTTTATGTATAATCCCTGCTAAATATATACCTCATTTGATGTGCTCCAGCTTGCGCAATCAGACTGAACCGCCTAAATCGAGTCAGCTGCTTTCTCCTCCCCCAGCCGAGTCGGAACGTCCCCTTCGCTCCACACACACCGGCGCTTGGACTCCTCAGACGTTTTCCCCTTTGAGAGTCTGCTGAGTGTTAAATGGTATCTTGTGTCTGTGTGTGTTTAATTATGAGATATGCACCAGGAAGTGCATAAAACACACGTATAGTTCGAGGAAGCAGTGTCGTCGTATCTGTAAGCTCTGCCTATGCCATTGTCCTGGCATTCCATCGCGGGGATACATGGACGACAGTGTATTTCCCTGTTCCCTTTTTGGTGGACATTTGGGCTTTTGTAAAAACAGCGACTCTAAACTTTGTTGTGCACGAATCCTGCTTTGTGGGGTGTGTAACGTGGAAGGGAATTGCTGGGTTTCGAGTCTGCGTATTTACTGATAGTGACTGTTTTCCAAAGTGGGGCCTGGTTCACATCCTCACCTCTTACCACATGTGAGCACTCCCGCTGCGCCAGTGCTCACTGACACCTGGGTTTTCAGACTTTTAAAATGTTTGTCTCTGATGATTATGAAAGATGTTTCGCTTGTGATTTTAATTGCGTTTTAATTGATTACTAGTGAAGTTGACCATCTTTTTTTCCATGGTTTATTTGTTATTTGTTTCCTTTTCTTTGAAATGTTGTTTTTGTCTTTTGCCCCAGTTTTTTCTTCTGGACCGCTTGGCTTTTTCTCACTATATATTTTCGTATGCATCATTTATGGGTATTCATATTTTATCAGTTAATCCTTTGTCAGTAATACATGTTGCAAATATGTTATCCATTTGTGGAAAACAGTTTACGCTCACCATTTCATTCTCATCATGTTGCCTTTTTTTTTTTTTATGAACGGAAGTTCTTAATTTTAATGAAGTCACATTTATCAATCTTTTCCTTTACGTTTCACCCCAGGGATCTGCAGACTAAGACCAAATTCAGCTCCCTGCCTGTCTTTGTTAGTAAAGTTTTCTTGGGACATAGACTTGCCCATTCTTTCACGTATTGTTTCTGGTGGCTGTCCTGCTACAGTGGCAGAGTTGAGTAGCTGCAAGAGAGACCACATGGCCCACAGATCTGAAAATATTTACTGTCTGACCCTTTTACAGAAGAGGTCTGCTGGCCTTTGGTTTATCCCAAGGTCACAGAGATCATCTACATTTTGTCATAAAAGTTGTTCCCTGATGTGTTTCTACCAAACAGGAGCATGAGCCTGTTCTTAGAAGCTTTGGTCTTTTTCTTTTATTGCTGGTAGACTTTCTCATGGACGTAATTTTCCAGGTTAGAAAAGAGAGTTGCAAACCAACCACCATAGGCTAATTCTGGATTATAGACAAATTTTGTTTGATTCAAACAGTTTAAAAAATTAATTGCAAAATTTAAAGTTGGGAGAGTTCACATAAATATTTGAATTTCTTGTTTCTTTTGAAAAATTAAACGTTCTTTAGCTGGACATTATGAGCCTATAGTCCCAGCTACTTGGGAGGCTGAGACAGGAGGAGGATCGCTTAAGGCCAGGAGTTCAAGGCTGCAGTGAGCTAAGAGCGGGACCCTGTCTCTTCAAAAAAAAAAAAAAAAATTCTAAATCTTTAGAACTTGGAACTAAGTTGTTGGCGGGGCCTTGCCGTATTGTCCAGGCTGGCATGCAGTGGCTGTTCACAAGTGTGATCATAGTGCTCCTACTCGTGTTTGGTTCTTAATTCTGAGCCCTGATTGTGCCATCTCTTTCGCTGTTATTGTTTTGTGTAGTAAATCATACTGATTGATTGTGTAGTGTTAAACCAACCTTGCATCCTCTGCTTGGTCATGATGTATTATCATTTTTATATATCACTGGATTTGTTGTGCTGGTATTTTATTGAGAACCTCCATGTATGTTCATGAGGGAGATTGATCTATTATTTTTATTGTGTATGTGTAATGTCTTTGTCAGGTTTTGATATTAGGATTATGCTATCGTCATAAAACTTGTGGGGAAGTATTTCCTCTTTTTCTATTTTCTGAAGATATTTGTGTGAGATTGGTGTTACTTCTTTCTCATATGTTTGATAGAATTCACCAGTAAAAATTCTGGGCCTAGAATTTTATTCATGAAAATATTTTTTTTTAAATTCACTTTCTTTATTAGATATAAAGCAATTCAGATTTTCTGTTTCATGTTCTGTCACTTTGGATAAATTTCATTATTTTTTTCAAGGAATTTGTCCATTTTATCTCTGTTGTCAAATATCTTGACATAAATTTGTTCATAATGTGGTGTTGTTATGCTTTTAATGTCTGTAGGATTTATAATGGTAACCTACTTTCATTCCTGATACTGGCAATTGGTCTGGCTTTTCATCTTGACGGGTCTAGCTAGAGGTTTATCAATTTTGTTCATTTTTTTTTAAAGAAGCAACTTTGGCTTTGTTAACTTTCTCCATTGTTTGCTTTCTGTTTCATTGATTTCTGCTCTCTGTTAATTCCTCCTTTCTGTATTATTTGAGTTGTCTTT
Organism: Avahi laniger; assembly: GCA_963575035.1. NCBI lineage: Eukaryota > Metazoa > Chordata > Mammalia > Primates > Indriidae > Avahi > Avahi laniger. Next base: position 25,780 of record CAUYSK010115641.1, read on the forward strand.
GTACTCCCCCCCCACCCCCAGACAGGATCTTACTCTGTCACCCAGGCTGGAGTGCTGTGGCCTGATTATAGCTTACTGCAACCTTGAACTTCTGGGCTCAAGTGATCCTCCTGCCTTGGCCTCCCAAAGTGCCAGGATTATAGGCATGAGCCACTGTGCCTGGCCTGTACTTCTTTTCCTAAGGTGAAACCTTAGTCATGGATTTTAGGCTTCTTTTCTAACATAAGCATTGAAAGCTCTTAAGTTTCCTGCTAAGTTCTGCTCTAGATGCATCCTACAACTTTTATATATCATATTTTCATTATCATTCACTTTGAAATATTTTCTAATTTCCTTTGTGATTTCTTCTTTGACCCGTGAAGAATGTATTGTTTAATTTCCAGGTACTTGGTGTTTTCCTAGATATCTTGTTACTGATTTTAATTTAATTGAGAGAGCTTTCTCTGTATGTAATCCTTTTACGTTTACTGAGACTTGTTTTATGGGTCTTAGTGAATATACCATGTGCCATTGAAAAGAATGCATTCTTTTCCAGAAGAATTGCCTTCTGCAGTTGTTGGGGTATAGTATTCTATAAATATCCATTAAATTGAAATGTCTCATGCTGTAGCTCAGATGATCTATGTCTTGATTTATGAAATAGTTTTTGGTTTGGTTTGGTTCTATCAAATGTTGAGAGATAGGTGTTAAAATCTCCAACTCTAATTGTAGAATTATTTTTTCTTCTAATTCTTTCAATTTTGACTTCATATATTACTGTTTCGAAGCTTTGTTATTAAGTAGACACATTTGTGATTAAGTTTTTCTGAAGAATTGTGCCTTTTGTCATTCTGAAATATCCTCCTCTTTCTCTAGTAACACTTTTTGTTTTGAAATCTATTTTACCTGATGTTTATATAGCCACTCCAGCCACCTTAAGCTTACTATTTGCATGGTATTATCTTTTTCCATCCATTTACTTCCAGCATATTTGTGTCTTTATATTTAAAGTGAGTGTCTTGGAGACAGCATATAATTAGGTCTTGCTTTATCAATTCAGAAAATCTTTGCCTTATAAATGGAGTGCTTAGTCCATTAACATAAGATGTAAATATTGACGTAGTCGATTTATCGCTACCATTTTATTATCTGTCTTTTATTTGTCCTTTCTGATTTTTTACCCCTCTGTTCTTCCTTTCTTGTCTCTCTTTTTTGTTTTTTTTTCCTTAAGACAGAATCTGTCTCTGTTGCCCGGGCTAGAGTGCCGTGGCATTAGCCTAGCTCACAGCAACCTCAAACTCCTGGGCTCAAGTGATCCTCCTGCCTCTGCCTCCCGAGTAGCTGGGACAGATGTGTGCCAAAAGGCCCAGCCAAAATATTTGTCTTTTTGATTCCAACACCTGGATCTTCTTGGGATTAATCTCTATAAATTGACTCTTCTCTTGAACAGGGGTCACATTTTTTCATTTCTCTGTATGTCAAGTAATTTTTTATTGCATCTTGGACATGGTGGATGCTATCTTGTGGAGTCTTTGGACTTTGTTATATTCCTCTGAAAAATTGTTGTACTGAAGTGGGATATTAACTTGGCTATACTCAAACTGCAAACGCTTTCTCTTAGGCAACAGTCCAATTTTTTTATACTTATGCACGGTTATACTTATATACTTTCATACTTATGCATGGTATATAAATATATAAGTATTCTTATAAACTTATAAGTATATGCAAATATATAAGTATATAAGTACTTATATAACTATACTTATATACTTTTATACTTATGCACGGTTCAGGGGGTCAGTCAGAGACCTGAGAAAATTTATTTGCAGAATCTAGGGCTCCCTTTCTCTGACTTTCATTTCAGGGATTCCCCCTCACTTTCCACCTTCTAATCTCTCCTCTGGTTCTTTGGGCCAGAGAAAGTATACATGGTGTACATTTCCTCTTGTTCAGCCAGTCTGTTGAGATGATTACAACTGGCCTTTGTTTTATGCTGTTCCCTCCTTCTAAGTGTCAGCTCTTTTCCAGAATCTGCCTGCTTTTGCTGATTCTCCAGCCTCTGTACTCTCTTACTTTGTTGATGTTCCCAGATTGGTGATTGTTACCTGTAGGAGATTTGGTGTGGGGGCTACAGCTCAGCCGTGCAGGAAGCGGCACTCTGGGGGGTGGAGTTAAATCTTCATGTCAAATAGTTCTCTGCATCAGACATGGTGAAGTTGGAGATTGTCTGATTGGAACATGTAATTCCAGAAAAATAATCAACATATTTCTCACAGCTGGAATTACTAAGCATGTCTATATCTAAAGTGCATAACTTAAAATACCATTGTGAAACAAAACCACAGTAAGAATTGTGACTGATTTATAGGAAAAATGGGTGATTTTTTAAAAAGCAAAAGAGCATACCCATTGTGGTTTTACTCATTTGCCTTACTTGGCCAACCCCTGTAGGCAGTTGCTTTTTTAATTCCTAATTCCTGAGAAGTAGTTTAAAATGACCCTGCAGGACCACTGACACCACCTGTTGGCTATCTGAACATGCTTCTGCTTGAGCATAGTGATGTTTATATTTATAAAATGTTTTATGTTTGTAAAACAAGCTGCTTTTATATTAGATGTTTTGGCTTACCAAGAAATAAGGATGTTCTTGCCTTCAAAGAGTTTGATACTAAGAAATATAAGCCTGTCTTTGCCCTAACTGGGTGAGATAAATTACAAATTAATAAAATTAATAATATAAGAAATACCATAAGCTGGCATATAACTGCAGTTTTAAATGAACAGCAGAGAACAGCATAGAAATAAGTGCTGTGAATTCATAGTAGGAAGAGATTACTGTGAACCACAGGGGACAGGGGAGACCCTTGGAAGAGAGGGCCTCAGGCGGGTCCTGGAGCAATTCTGATGGAGAGAAGGGGTGTGTTTGCAGGTTGGAGGAGCAGCATGAGCACCGCTAGAGTGTGTGGGTGTGTGGGGGGATCATATTCAAACTGTCAGTGCTTCCCATTTCATGTGACCCCAGACCACCCGATAGTATCTGGTTTAGGCAGACTGATTCCACTATTGGTTTGTTCTTAGAGTCATTGTAGAACAGTCAGTGAAATCAAATCTGCTTTTAATAGTGCTGTCAATTAATGTAATCTTGGAATTACGATGCAAAAGTCTTGAAATCCTGGTTGGAAATATGGATTACTTTTTTCCTTCCCTTTTCCCACCTATGAGGTATTACATATACTTCCATTATAAACAACATATTAAAACTTTTCAAAAGTATTCTGAATACTAAATGGGGGGGAGGAACCAAAACTAGAAAAAATAAAACATGGGGAAATGGTGTTTAATCTTGGAGTAGGGAAGGCCTTAAAAAAACAAAAGATTATTTCCTTAATATATAAAAAGCTCTAACAAATCAACAAGAAAAAGATTTAAAATGTAGTAGAAAAATTCATCAGAGTATATCAACAGTCCATTAGCGAAAGGGAAATAAGAAATATTTTAAAATATGGAAAAGTGCTCAGCCTTGCTCATAGTAAGAGAAATGTAAATGAAAACTACAGTGAAAGTTTTACCTGACTACTAGGCAAAGAGCCAAGCATTTCATCACAACACCGTCTTGGGGCGACATGTTCTGTAGCGCGTTGCTGGTAGGAGCGTGAACCAACAGTGTCTGGAGGGTAATTTAGCATATACCACAATTTAAAATACGTAAACTTGGACCTGGCAATTCCACGTCTAGATGTGTGCTTGTGCGGAAATGAAGTGGCACGTGTACAAGAGTATTCCTTAGAGCACTACTTTTTATTTTGAAACTTTTAATCTTGAAATAATTGTTTACCAACAGAGATGTCACAGGAACAGTCCAGAGGGCTCCCCTGATACCCCCTGATGTTAACACCATGGTCAGGTCTCCTCCCTCCTCAGTCTGTGTTTGTCTTTCAAGACCCTTCTGAAGAGCACTGGCCAGTTATTTTATAGGACGCTCCTCGATTTGGGTTTGGTATTTTCTTATGATTAGGTAGAGGTGCAAGTTTGGCAGGAAGGCAGCAGAGGGTGGCTGTTGCACTCACCGCGTCAGGAATTGCACGGCAACTGGTTGCTTAATGTCTACCTGCCTCTTTGTCCATGGCAAAGTTACTGCCTTTTTTCTTTAAAACCAGTAAGTATTTTGAGGGGGATACTTTAAGATTATGCAAATATTCTGTTTCTGGTAAACATCCATCAGGAATTTATACCTGCCACAGTCATTCCTGTAGTGTTTGCCTGATGGTGATTTTTCTGTTTTCCATCATTCCGTTATACATTCATTCATTGTAATTCTACTGTAAGAAAGAGGTGCCGCTTCTCCTGTATTTACGTATCACTAATATTTATTTGCTGGGTTACAATTTACAGTCCATTACTATTATTATTTATTTTGTTGCTCAGATTGTCCTGGATTCTGCCATTGGAGCCCCTTTGAGCGGGAGCCTGTGTCCTCCTGACACCCCCCTGTCCTTTCTGAGTCCTTTGTCACTTTCTGGCACTACAGGGTGTTCCTGGCTCATTTGTGTGTTCTCTAAAGAGCTCTGGTTCCTTTTGGTGGAGAATGGTATTCACAAGCCAAGATCTGGTTGCCAGGCAGGGTGACCAGCCTTCTCAGTTTGCCAGGACTCAGGTGTTGACTGGGACATGGGACTTTCAAATACTAAACCTGGGATGGCTCTCGGACGGTCACTCCCCATAGCCTCAGAATACTCATTGCTCCTGGGTCTCATCACTCCTTGGCCCTGTCGGTGGACAGAGCTGGGAAGTGTGCGTGTGCCCGTGCGCTCACATCCACATTTCCATGGTGCTTTCTGTAGCCAGTCTGCACGTGTGCAGAAGGTCGCATGGCCACACTGATACTCCCTCTCCCTGTGGCACCACAGGGTGTACCCAGCCCCCTTGTTTGCAACTCCTTTCTGCACCAGCAAGGAGCTTCATTCACTGGCCACCGTATTTGCTTGATCTTAGTATATACACAAAGCAGTTTCAGACTTGCTAACCCATGTGATGAACACATTTACTAACTCAAGTACAATAATTGTGTACTGTCCTTTGAAGTTAGTTTTACAATATACAGTCAAACACCATTTTTTAGCCAGGTGAGGTGGTGCACGCCTGTAATCCCAGGAGTTTGAGACAGCCTGGACAACATAGTGACACCCCTGTCTCTATAAAAAAAAAATTAGTGGCGCAGAGTGGTGCACACCTGTAGTTCCAGCTACTCAGGAGGCTGAGACAGAAAGATCGCTTGAGGCCGGGAGTTTGAGACCGCAGCGAGCTATGATGACACCACTTCAGTCTGAGAAAGACCCTGACCCTAAAATAATTAAAAAATCCTTTTTCCAAAGTGACTTAGGTTAGTTCTTTCAGGGTGGTTATGTTATTCATAATAGTTATGCACATTTGCTACTGTTTGTGTTTTCTTTTGTGTTCCTGCACATCCTGCTTGGTTTCATTGGTTTACTTTTGGGTGTGAGAAACATTAGCATGGTTCTAAGGGGCAGAGATATCCAAAAACATATACTCAGGCTGGGTGCGGTGGCCCATGCCTATAATCCTAGCACTCTGGGAGGTTGAGGTGGGAGGATTGCTTGAGGTCAGGAGTTCAAGACCAGCCTTAGCAAGAGTGAGACCTCATCTCTACCAAAAATAGAAAAAATTTGCTGAGTGTGGTGGCTCGTGCCTATAGTCCCGGCTACTTGGGAGGCTGAGGCAGGAGGATTACTTGAGCCCGGGAGTTTGAGGTTGCAGTGAGCTAGGCTAACGCCACGGCACTCTAGCCCAGGCAACGAAGCGAGACTATCTCGCTAAAAAAAAAAAAAAAAGATATTCTCAGAAATGTCATGTTCCTCTCAGCTCTGCTACCCTGTCCCATATCCCTGTTCTTTCCATTCTGCTGGCACACACCTGTGGGGGTTTGAATTGTGTCCCCCCAAAAGATGAAACAGCCTACTACCTGTGAATGTGACCTTATTTGGAAATGAGGTCTTTGCAGATGATCAAGTTAAGATGAGATGATTAGGGTTACCCCTATGCCAGTGTGACTGTGTCTTCATAAAATGGGGAAATTTGAACACAGACATGCAGAGGGAAGATGTTGTGTCATGAAGACACACAAGCCAAGCAATGTCCGAGGCTACGGAAGCTGGAGAGAGGCTGGAACGGATCCTCGCCTGCAACCTCAGGAGGAGCCAACTCTGCTTGCACCTTGATTACAGACCTCTGGCCTCCAGAACTTTCTGTCGTTTCAAGTCACCCAGTTAGTGGTTCTTTGTTCTAGCAGCCCTAGGAAATGAACACACGGCCTCCTTACTTTCTGGGTTTTCCTTCCTATGTTTCTTTTGCACAAATGAGCAGAAACATGGATATTTTCCCTTATCCTCTTCTCTTCCCTGAAGGATAGCATATGATAGATAACTCTAGCACTTAGGAGCAGTGTTATTATTATTTTTGAGACATGGTCTTGCTCTGTCACCTAGGCTAGAGTGCCACAGTGCTGGGACTACAGGCCTGAGTCACTGCGCCCACCCAGTAGCTTTATTTTTAATGACAAAAGACTAAAAATAGTTTAAACATCTACCCATTGGGCACTAAGTACTTATCCATTACCTTGAAATTCTGTATGTTCATTAAAAACAATAAGCAGTTGTATATGTACTAATATGGAAGGGTCTCTAAGATGTGTTTGTTTTGTTTTTTTTTTTTGAGACAGAGTCTCACTCCGTTGCCCAGGCAAGAGTGATGTGGTGTCAGCCTAGCTCACAGCAACCTCAAACTCCTGGGCTCAAGCAATCCTTCTGCCTCAGCCTCCCAAGTAGCTGGGAATGTATGCGCATGCCACCACACCTGGCTAATTTTTTCTATTTTTAGTTGTTTGGCTAATTTCTTTCTGTTTATAGTAGAAGACAGATCTCGCTCTTGCTCAGGCTGGTCCCGAACTCCTGACCTCAAGCGATCCTCCCGCCTCGGCCTCCCAGAGTGCTAGGATGATAGGAGTGAACCACCACGCCCGGCTGATATGTTAATTTTTAAAACCTTCAACCTATTTCTGGACATTCTACATCACTCCTTCCTGTATGTTACAAATTTTCAAGGAAGAATAGCACCTCACAGGCAGATGCGGTTCCTTTAGGTCTGGATGTCCTCCTGGCTGACCGCGTGTCCTTGAAGCCATCATGTAATGAATGACTAGCGCCTGTGCGCTGGCCTGGTGCTCCCTGGTCTCACCTGGGGGCGGATGTGGGATGTGGCGTCAGAAGGCACCTGCCCACCCCTGCAGCTTTGCCCCTGAGGTTCCGATGAGCCCCAGGATCTTATGATGACATGATGCGTGTGACGGCAGGTTGCCAAAGCCACACCCTGACACAGCAGCAGCTGTACGATGTGCAGTCACTTGTCATTTCTCTTTTGAGCAACAGCCTTGACGTAGAGGAATCCACACGGCTGGACAGACTAGTTGTGAAGAGTGCGATATTCTATGTCCAACACGTTCTAATGCTCGTTCTTTCTGCATGTTTGTCCTTCCAGGAAAACGGGTCCTGTGTCCTCGGAGGACCACAGTCCAGTTGGGGAGCCTCAGGCGAAGCCTGGCCTCGTGCACTGGCGCCGCGCAGCCATACAGCACGCAGGCGGCGGAGGACAAGGCGGAGACCTTGCATTCCATCATAAGCAGCACCGAGACCGTGCAGGGTAGTGTGTTCGGCCACAGTGGGTCTGGGACCTCTGTCTTGGTTCATTGCAGGCTTATAAGGGGGGGTTCTTCTGAGGTGGAGGTGTTGACTGATGGAGCCACCTGCTCGCTGCAGGAGTTGAGTCTCAGGGAGCATTGCCCTGAGTCACGTATCCTCTATTTCTGTCCTGGTGAGGGCCTCCTGCTTTATCCCAGGGTGTGCTGCCCCCTCTGGTGGTCGCCCGTGAATTCGCCATGTGGCACCTTCTCTGGTGATTCACTGCACATCTGCTAACAATCAGGAGGCTGGACGCAAGCTCAGTGTTGGCCCAGCTCGTGCAACACTGAATCCTCAAGTCGTCTTCCTGCCTCCCCCAGGAGGATAGAGGAGCAGCCTTCAGAGCCAGTTCCTGAAGTGGTTCTGTTTCTGGCTTTTAAGTGAGGCGACAAGAACAGAATTTTTGAAATTGAATTAAGAGAAATGAGGTTTTCTTGTTATTTCACTTGAATAATTAATGTGGAAACCGCTTTTTTGAAGAACGCAATCCGGGGTCTAGTGAGAGCCAGCCCATTCTCGTGCCCGAGTCCTTAGGGAAGTCCACCTCCAGGGTCCCAGAGGTGACCTTAGCAGTAGGAGCGTTTGTTTCACGTGTGCCCCTTTCTGTGGAGAGAGGAGCTGCTCGATTTGTTCTGCCCCTGAGACCTCCTTACCTGAGAGAGATCATTTCTGTCCCTTTCTTTCTTTTTGTTCATTCTTTTAAAAAATGTTTAAAATGCATGACCTTAAACATTCTTTTGAATGTTACGTAGCATGTTCTTCCACAGAAATAGAAACTGAATTTTATTGGCCATGTCTGTGATTCATTACTAGGTTCCATTTCCAAACACGAGTTCCAGGCTGAGACAAAGAAGCTTTTGGACATTGTTGCCCGTTCCTTATACTCAGAGAAAGAGGTACGCTTACCCGTTAATTGCCACCGGTGCTGGTTGGGTTTCTTTTGGCAAAACTAATTTTATGCCATTCTGGGAAAATGCCAGACAGCGTATTAGCTGTGATGCATTAGACTTTGGACAGGTCCCCATATTAAGCATCCAGTGAGAGTATTTTCTACCAAAATCTGTTTTGGGTTTTGTGGATAAGTGTATCCAGATGATTCTTTGGGCCAGATGGACTCTGGGAATTAACTGAATTTTGCCAATAATTGCAGAAGTCCCCAAATACTGGCGTGGGGCTCTGCTGAGATCCATTTCTGCAGAGCTGTCGAAGTACCCAAGACCCCTGTGTCTTCCCCTTTGTCTTGTGTGACCACTTGCAGGTCTAATTGGGGGCATTGGTGGCTGGAGGAAGAAGGTTCCCTGGTCCTGTGTGTGTAGAGCAGGGAGGGTTATACGGAGCTTTCTGAGGCAGTTAAACCTCAGAGGTGATAGGACATGGAAAACTGGAGAGCAATCAGACCATCATCATTTACATGCTGATTATTGCTAGAATGCAAAGGGGAATTCTGAAGAAGGGTAAAGCACAATATTACAGAGTTCAGAGAGACTTTTCAGGAAATATTTCCAGGTGTTGTACTATTACGTGCTGTATTTCTGGATCCCAACGCCTTCCGCTGGGAAGGTCACCCACTTACTCCCACCTGGGTGCCGTCACTCACTTTAACTAGAAGCTCTGTCAAGGTGCTTTTCAGGTCCTGAGAGGACAGTTGCGGTTGAGCCCTATGGCCCTTTTTCTCCGCAATGTGGCAGGTCTGGTGTTTGCTGGTCCTGGCTAGCTAGCTGAAGCGAAGCCAGCGAGTCTGTTTCCGCAGAGCAGAAGAAACAGATGTCTGGTGTGTGTCGTTATCCCTGTGCAAGAATAGGGAACCCCAGTGGTCCCTCGGGGATTCTTGTTAAAGTTTCAGTTAACAAATGGATACAACTTGAGGCCTGAGGGAACATCCTGAAGGGAAAGAGTAGTAGCTTGCTAGGGAAAGCCATGTGGGGAGAAGTGATACACCATTAGTGACTTTGTGACCTGCCCAGAGGAACTGCCTTCGACTAAAGCAGACAGTCTTTATGTTTAGAGAATTAGTGTTTGGTGGCAATTCTTGGACTTTAACAGTTGTTGCAAATGCAGAGTGGGACTCCTTTGTCCTCCATGCCTCTCATTTCTGTTCCTGCAGGTGTTTATACGGGAGCTGATCTCCAATGCTAGCGATGCTTTGGAAAAACTGCGTCATAAGCTGGTGTCTGACGGCCAGACTCTGCCAGAAATGGAGATTCACTTGCAGACCGACTCTGAGAAAGGCACCATCACCATCCAGGTACCGCCTCTCGTGTCCAGGCGTGTGGCAGTCCAGGGCTCGCAGAGGAGACGGCACCTGCCTCTGGTTACGTCTCTGGGCTCCCGCTGACGTGCTATCTTTACTGTTAGGAGGGCTCTGGTTTTAATTTACTGCCAAAGTCGTACTCTTTCATTATAGAAAATTTGGAAGACATAGGTGAGCAGAAAAGAAAATTAAAATCACCCATCATCCAAACATAATTGCTAGTAAGATTTTCACACATGTCCATGTAAGGTTTGGTGTGTGCAGTTGTTTAACATAGCTAAACATATTTTTAATATACTGTTTCATGTTTTTAAACTGTGCTTCCCCCTTGTAACACAGAGGAAGCAGCACTTGTGCTTGCTGTTGTCACAATTTTAAGGTCAAAGAGTTAGAAAGGCAAAGGGGTTTTGTGAGGCAGTGGCCCTGGGGGACTTCGTGTTCCAGAGACAGCTGCCTAGAGACTTTCCGTCCCAGGGTCTCAGCGTAACTGGGGGGCTGGCACAGGCCTGGGTGGGTCTGAGCATCCCTTTCTGGAACAGCGACTTTTCCTAAGGCCGTGCCAGATGGACGAGTGCGTGCGTGCGTGAGTGGATGATCGGTGATCACCGTTTTAGTTGAAGGCTTTGTGAGGTCTCAGCTTTATGTATTCCCTCTTGGAGAAAGAATTAGAGTCCGGGGGGAACCACCTTGGTGTGTGCAAGCTGTTCGTCACCAGGATTGGGTGGGGTGTGGGTTTCTTCCTTCACCTCGCTAGCTGGCCTGTGGCAGGGTGGGGGGCGTAGGGCTGGGATGTGCGAAGGGGCCTCCTGCACTTCCCTGCCATTTATAGCCGGGGCCCTTGGAGTGAATGATGGATGGATGTGTTGGGGACAGGGGCAGCGTGGAAGGGACTTGTGGTCCCTGAGCAGAGAGGCTTGTCCTCGTGTGCCACTACTTCCTGGGATTGTTTATATTATGAAAAGCATTTTTGTTTGCTTTTCTTTTTTGTCTTCTTTTTTTTGTAAAAAAAGAACAGTTCTAGATTTCCAGAAAATTTGAGCAGATAGTACGAAGAGTTCTGATACACCTATGGCACTCAGTTTCCCCTAACACCTGACATGAGTGGTCCGTTGTTACAATTAATTAACCGATATTGATGCATTATTATTATGTAACGTTTTACTAAAGGCAGGGTTTTTGTGGGGCTCAGGTATTGTGCCATTCTCTCTCCCCTACTGACATTTTAGCTTCATTGCTTTTTGTTAGTTTTAGGGGATTCTTTAGGAAATAAAATATGTAGCCTTACTTTATCACTGTCTAGCTTGATTTGATATTTACCACTTCATTTATAATGCAAGAATCTTACAACAGTATCATTCCAATGACCAAACCTCTTTTTCTTTTGATGTCAAATATTTTGCAGACACACCTGTCGTAAACCCTCAAAGATTCCTTTCAAAATCTTACATGTGCGTTGGCTGTCAGCAAGTGATCTCTGCCTATATCGGAAATGTCTGTACTTCAACTTTATTTAATTTTTGAGCAGATTTAAAATTTAAAGGCAGTACAAAGAGTTGCCATATACTCCACACCCAGCTTCCTTTATCATTAAAGTCTTAACGTTAGGTTTGTATGTTATGTTGGCTACAGTTAATGAACCAGGATTAATGTGTTTTTCCTTTTTTTTTTTTTTTGAGACAGTATCTTTTGCCCGGGCTAGAGTTCCGTGGCATCAGCCTATCTCACAGCAACCTCAAACTCCTGGGCTCAAGTGATCCTCCTACCTTAGCCTCCCAGAGTGCTGGGATTACCAGCGGGAGCCACTGCGCCTGGCCTGTGTGTTGTTCTTAACCAGAGCTGTTCAGGTTTCCCCATTTCCCTCTGATTGCCCTTTTCTGTCCCAGGATCTCCTCAGGATCCCACGTGACACAGTCATCATGTTTCCTTAGGCTCCTCCTGACTGTGTCGCAGACTATCCTTGTTTTTGGTGGCCTGGGCAGCTTAGAGGACTGGCCAGGTGTGTTGTCGGATGCTCCATTGGGGTTTGTCTGGTGTTTTTCTCATGATTAGACCCTGGAGTGTTGGCTTTGGGAGGAAAAGGGCAGAGGGTGAGGACCCTTCTCATCCTATCCTGTCCAGGTCTGCGCTGTCACACGCCTTGGCACAGTAGGTATTGACCCTGACCACCAGCTGAGGTCGTGCTGAGGAGGGTCAGGGATTCCCTGGCATGTTTTTGCTCTGGGCACTTCCTTCACTTTCCGCCTTTTCCTTGAGAAGAGCTGGATGGTGGTGGAAGCTTATGGAGTCCATGTATTTTATTTTGCAAAAACATGGAGAAGTTGAAAAGGCTAGTACTATAAATGCTCAAGTAACCACCACCCAGGTTAAAACATAGAACACTCTGGAACCTTCAACCCCAGCTGCCCCTCCTTAGTCACAGTCCTTCCCAACACCCCCTTCTACCTGGAAATTAGCTGCTAGTCTAACTTTTCAGACAATTGTCTCCTTCCTTTTCTTCATGATTGTGCCGTCTGGGTTTGTATCTGAACAGTATGTTGCTTCGTTTTGCCTGTTATAATGAGGGGTCACAGAGGATGTATTTTCTGTGGTTTGCTTCTCTTGTTCAGTTATTGCAGTTCAGATTGCTATGTAGTATGCTGTTGTGTAAATATGCCATAATTTATCTAATCTGCACATTTGGATCATTTCTACTCTTCTGCAGTTACAGGTGATGTTACAATAAGCATTTGTGTAAGTTTCTCCTGACGTTCAAGGATGGGAGTTCTTGTGGGACCCATACCTAGGAGTAGAGTTACTAGATGGCAGGCCTTGGACAGGGAGTGCTCTGCCGCAGGGCATCACTGACGTGTGCTCTCCAAGGCTGTGAGGATACATTCCTGTTCCACCCCATCCTCACCCACACTTGCCGTCAGCAGACTTTTCCTTTTGGCCAGGGCGGTGCACGAGTGATGGCAGACCCCTCTGCTTGTGGTCTGCATTTCCTGGGTTACGGATGTGGTTAAGCATTTTTCATTTTTGCTTCCTGCCTCTACTGAGTGAGCTCGGTTTACCTGCTGAGGATGTTGCTGTCAGGTATCGGAGCACATGAATGACACGTGTCTGCTGTAGACAAGCCCGTGTCCTGCTCTGGCACAGAGGGCCACCGGTCACCCCTGCCGCTGGCACCTCAATATGAACCTGCCTGGCATCATTTGGAGGCCTCCTAAGTCGGGGCTCCCCTTGCAGCTACAGAGCCTGACCCCACCTCTCCACCACTTTCTCTGTGACTTTTCCTTAGTTGTCTGTCTGCTTTCAAGACACAGTTCTGAGAAAGGCATTAGGCGATGTCATGGTTGCGTGAACATCATAGGGTGTCCTCACACAAACCTAGATGCAGCCTGCTGCGCTCCCTGGCTAGGCCGTTGCTCCTGGGCGTCACACCTGTACGGCGTGTTACTGCACTGAATACTGCAGCCAGCTCTAACACAATGGGAAGTATTTGTGTATCTAAAAATATGTAAATATGGAAAGGATACAGTAAAAACACAGTATAAAAGACAAAAAATGGTACACCTGTATAGGGCATGTACCATGAATGGAGCTTGCAGGACTGGAAGTTGCTCTAGGTGAGTGAGCGAGCGAGTGGAGGGGGAGTGTGAAGGCCTCAGACGTTACTGTGCACCACTGCAGACTTTATCTGTGAATACTGTGCACTTAACTTAGGCTATAGTAAATTTAAAAATATATGTTTTTCTTTCTTCAATAATAAATTAACCTTAGCTTACTGTAACTTTTTTACTTTATAAACTTTTAATTTTTTTAACTTTTTGACTTTATAATAACATTTAGCTTAAAACACAAATACATTTTACAGCTGGACAAAAGTATTTTCTTTCTTTATGTCCTTTTTCTATAGGCTTTATTTATTTATTTATTTATTTAAGAGATGAGGTCTTGCTCTGTCACCCAGGTTGGAGCGCAGTGGCCTGATCAAAGCTCACTGCAGCCTTGAACTCCTGGCCTCAAGTGATCCTACTGCCTCTGCCTCCCAAACTGCTAGGATTACAGGCATCAGCCACTGCACCCAGCCTTTTCTTCCTCTTAGGACTAAGGTGTGTGTATGTGTGTGCGTGCACAGATGTGACTGTGTTTGTGTATGCGGGTGCGCACGTGTGTGGAATCCTCCATGTTGGTCACTGTCTCGTTTGCTCACTCTCTCTGGTCTGTGTGTGTGCTTTGCTTTGTTGTTGTTTTTAAGTGAACTTTATCAAGGTATGACTTGCATAGAACAAAATTCACCCCATTTGATGAGTTTTGACCAGTGTATACGCCCATGTGGCCCCCATTCAGTTGTGACGCCAGCCACAGTGTTCCCTGGGTCCCTTCACAATCAGTTCCTTCCCCCATTCCCAACCCATAGCAACCACTCATCTGCTTTCTGTCACCATAGTTTTGTTTTTGCTAGAATTTCACATCTTTAGAATTACCCAGTACGTAGTCTTTTAAGTCTGGCTGCTTCCACTCTGCACGGAGCTTTGCGATTTGCCCATGCTGTTGTCTGCACCCGTGGTTATTCCTTTCGTTACTGACAGGCGTTCTGTGTGGATTCACCACATGTTTACCCATTCAGCCCCTGGTGAGCATTGGGTCATTTCATTAGAGATGAAGCTTTTGCGAACCACTGAGTTCTAGTCTTTGCGGGGATATACGTTTTCATCTCTCTTGGGAAAATACCTAGGAGTAGGATTTACTCCTAAATACCAGGGAGTAAGGTGGGTGTCTCTTTAACTTTGTAAGAAACTGACGAATGTTTCCTAAGTGGGTGTCCATTTTGCATTGCTACCAGCAATGTATGAGAATTCCAGTTGCTGCTCATCCTTGGCAACACTTGGTGTTGTCAGACTTTTTAATTTTAGCCATTCTAGTGGGTGTGCAGTAGCTTCTAATTGTGGTTTTAATTTGCATTTCCCTAATGATTAGTGGTGTTGAGCATCTTTTCTTGTGCTTATCGGCCATGTGGTGAAATGTCTATTCAGATCTTTTGCTCATTTTTAATCAAGTTGTTTGCATTCTTATATATTCTGTATATATTCTAGATAAGTCCTTATCAGATACACATTCTGCAAATATTTTCTCCCCATCTGTGGCTTGCCTTTTTATTATCTTAGTGGTGTCTTTTGAAGAGCAACATTTTTTGATTTTAATGAAGTAAAGTTTATCAGTTCTTGCTTGTATGCTTCATGCTTTTACTGATCTATCTAGAAATCTTTATATATTCTAGAGTCATAAAAATTTTCCCCTGTGCTTTCTTCTGGAAGTTTTATAGTTTTAGCTCTCATACTTATATCTATGATCCATTTCAAGTTAGTTTTGTGTATGGTATGAGGTAGGGGGTTAAGATTTATTTTTTACAAATGACTATCCAGTTGTTTCAGCACCATCTGTTTAAAGACTTACCATCCCCATCCCCACTGAATTGCTGTGGAATCTTTGTCAAAAATCAGTTGACACACTACCTGTGTGGCTCTGTTTCTGGACTCTGTTTGGTTCCTTTGATCTGTGTGTCTGTCCTTAAATGCCCATATCACACTGTCTGAATTACTGTGGCTTTATAGTAAGTCTTAAAATTAGGTAGTATAAGTTCTCCAACTTTGTTCTTTTTCAAAATATTCTAGGTTCTTTGTATTTCCATATAAATTTTAGAATCAGCTTGTCATTTTCTGCAAAACCTTGAGGATTTCAATGAATCTATAGATTACTTTGGGAAGAAATCAAAATAAGTTAAAAATAGTAACTTTTAGATGTGTTTTCTCCTTTTTCTCCTTTGTATCAGCCTAACAGTAACCTTTTCCTTAAAATTCTATTTAAATTTCTTTCTTTCTTTCTTTCTTTTTTTTTTTTTAGAGACAGGGTCTTTCTCTGTGGCCCAGGCTGAAATGAAGTGGTGCAACCATAGCTCACTGCACCTCAAACCGTTGCTCTGTGTCCTGGTCCGTTCAGGCTGCTGTAATGGAGCACTCTAGACTGGCAGTTTACTTACAAACAGCAGAAATGTAATGCTCACGGCCCTGAAGGCTGGGGTCCAAGCTCAAGGGGCCAGCAGATTTGGTGTCTGGTGAGGATGACTGCTCATAGATGGTGCTTTCTGGATGCCCTCACGTGGCAGAAGAGGCGAACAGCCTCCCTCCAGCCCCTTACAAGGGCCTTAATCCTAGTCATGAGGGTGGGGCTCTCAAGACCTCATCACCTCCCAAAGGTCCCACGGTTTAATGTCATCACCCTGGGAGTTAGGTTTCAACACACAAATTCAGGAGAACACCAGCATTCAGGCTGCAGCAGCCAGCCACAGGATTGGCGGACCTGCGGCTCCCGAGTGAGACTACGCCTGCTCCAGGGGAGGTGCTGTGAGAGGCAGCGAGACGGCACTGCCTCCCTCTCTTCCCATGGCGATGGTGTTGGGCCGTCCCTGTGTCACCCGCAGAGTGTACTTCACGCCCGCTTCCTGCAGTTTGCATTTTCTCTCTCTCTTTTTTTTTTTTTGAGACAAGATCTTGCTTTGTGGCCCAGGCTGGAGTGCAGGGTCGCAATCATAGCTCACTGCAACCTCGGACTCCTGGGCTCAAGTTTTCTCACCTCAACCTCCTGAGCAGCTGGGACTACAGCTGCACCGCCACGCCCGACTAATTTTTAAAAAATTTTTTGTAGAGACAGGGGCTCCCTGTTGCCTAGGCTGGTCTTGAGCTCCTGGCCTCAAGGGATCCTCCCTCCTCAACCCCCAAACTGCTGGGGTTACAGGTGTGAGCCACCACACCCGGCCTGTATTCTCCTAAATCAGGTTGTCCTGCTCGATCAGTAGAGCCCCCAAAGGAGGGAATAGCTGTTGTAAAGAACCAAAGCCAAGGAGAAGGCGCTGACAAGGCAGCCGTGGTAATGGAAGAGCTGTAGCTTTGCCTCCAAGTTGCTGACTTAGTATGTTCTTCTCAGGGTGATTTGCAATAATCCAGGAAGCTTTCTGCTCTGGTGAGGCTGGGCTGACGTGACTACGGTTAGTCTTTTCTGATCGGTGTGTAGCATCACTTCGCTGGGCCCCATCTTACCAGTGTCGTTGAGGCCGTTCGAGCCCCTGGGGCTGCCTGTGTGCCTCAGCCTGCTCCCCCGGTGCCGTTGCTCTGGCTCTTAGAGTGTCTTTCTCCTTAGGACACTGGCATCGGGATGACACAGGAAGAGCTAGTGTCCAACCTGGGTATGATCGCCAGATCGGGGTCAAAGGTAAGCACAGGCCCACCACGTTCCTATTCCTTGGAGTGCGAGGATTCCTCCTGTAAGGGTGCCCTGGGTGCCAGATTAAATGAGACCATCATCGAGTGTGCACCACGTGGCAGGCACCGGGGGAACACTTTCTGGCAGCACAGCTGATCCTCAATGTCTCCGCATGGGGAGCAGGGTTAGTTCCAGGACCTCCCGCAGATGCCAAAATCTGGGATGCTCCCAAGTCCCTGATGTAAATGGTGTGCTTTAAATCATCTCTGGTGACTTGGGAGATCAAATACAATGTAAATGCCATGTAAATACTTGTTATACTGAAGTTTTTTTAAGTTTTTTTTTTTTTTTTGTAATTTTTCCTGAGTATTTTGGATCCTTGGTTGATTGAATCCACAGGTGTGGAACCCGAGAACATGGAGGGCCAGCTGTGTTCGTTTTAGTATTACAGGGACCTCTGACGTGGTTGGTATCAGTATTTCCATTTTATAGGTGGGGAGGTTGGTTCTGCTGTAGCTGGAAACTGGCCACTGTAGCTGTGAGGCTGTCAGTATTGCCATTCTGCCTCCCAGTGCTTCTCTGCAAAGTCCTTCCCCAGCGAGTCCCTGCGCTGAGTGGGCTTGGTGCAGACAGGGCCAGCGGAGACCTCTCCTCCTCCAAGACAGCACCATTGGCAGGAGTGAGCTGGGCCACGCCGTGTGTGGGTTTGGTGGCTCTTACCAGCACTGCTGTGTGACTTTGCCGCCTACGGTGGGAAGATGCCTGACGGCCGAGGTTTCCTCCACCACATTGTCTGCCGGCCTGGGACAAAGGCTGGTGGCCTCGGCCACCCTGGTGCCTCTCCTTGGTCTCTGTCAGCCTGTGCGACCCCTATGTAGCACTTGCGCCAAGTGCTTAATGATGGTGCGAATGTTGATCCAAAGTGATTCACAAAAATTTCTACTTAAAAAACTACCATAACTATGACATTCCCCCCCATTAAGTTTTTTTGTTGTATTTCTACCAAGGATAGTCTGTGCTGTCCCGTACAGGAGCCACTGGCTACATGTGGGCTATTTCAGTGTAAATGCACTAAAATTACATGTAAACTATAGTTCCTCAGTCGCACCAGCCACGTCCAGGTGCTCAGTGCCACACGTGGGCCTGGCAGATGCACGATGTTTCCTGAGTTGCAAAATGTCCTGGTTCTGTTGGCCAGTGTTGGCCACAGCCATGACGTGTGCATTTTATTACTTCCTTTTTTTTTTTTTTTTTTTTTTTGTTGAGACAGAGTGTCACTCTGTTTCCCTGAGTAGAGTGCTGTGGCATCAGCCTAGCTCACAGCAACCTCAAACTCCTGGACTCAGGCGATCCTTCTGCCTCAGTCTCCTGAGTAACTGGGACTATAGACATGCGCCACCATGCCGGCTAATTTTTTCTATATATATATTTTTTTTAGTTGTCCAGATCATTTCTTTCTATTGTTTTAGTAGAGACGGGGTCTCGCTCTTGCTCAGGCTGGTCTCGAACTCCTGATCTTGAGCGATCCACCCGCCTCAGCCTCCCAGAGTGCTAGGATTACAGGCGTGAACCACCGCGCCCGGCCTACTTCCTTTTTTTTTTTGACTCAGTGTCTCACTCTGTCACCCAGGCCAGAGTGCAGTGCTGTCATCATAGCTCACAGCAACCTCAAACTCTTGGGCTCAAGCCATCCTCCTGCCTTGGCCTCGAGAGTGGCTGGGAGGGACTATAGGTGCAACCACATCCGGCCAGTTCTAATTATACTAGAGACAAGGTCTCGCTCTTCTTGCTTGGGCTGGTCTCGAACTCCTGAGCTCAAATGATCCTCCTGCCTTGGCCTCTCAGAGTGCCGGGATTACAGGCGTGAGCCACTGCCCGGCCCCCTCCATCCCCACCTTGATTTTCCACCTGAGGAACTTTGGCATTAATGACATTAATGGGAATAATGAAGTGCTGTGTGGCCCGGTACAGCAGCACATGCTTGGTTTGTGCTCTTGGCCCACAAAGCTTAGAATCTGGGAGACTTTATGCAAGAGACCAATTTGGGGGCCCCTCCTCCCTCCCCCTGTGACCTGCAGGGTCTGTGGCCCCCAGGAAGCCCAGCCTCGCCTTTCTGCAGGGCAGGGGCTTATCCAGGCTGCCCCTTTCCCTAGCCCTGGGTGTGATCTACAGGCCTCCACTTGTCTGAGACAGGCAGAACTTGTGGGCTTGGGGCATGGAGTTGAGTACAGACCTGTTGCCAGTGTCCTGGGGCAAGCGCTTTGCCTCTCTGGGACTTGGCTCTTTGTGTGAAACGGGTGGGAAGTGCTCAATGCGGCTGCTCTAAGGATGAAGTGAGATCTCGGCGTGCGCTGGAGGAACGTGCACTGGGAAGTTGCAAATGTCAGCTCTGGGGGAAGACTGTGCCCTTCCTCTGACCAGCCTATGCCCCCGCAGGCCTTTCTGGAAGCGCTGCAGAACCAGACCGAGGCCAGCAGCAAGATCATCGGCCAATTCGGGGTGGGTTTCTACTCGGCCTTCATGGTGGCCGACAGAGTCGAGGTCTATTCCCGCTCGGCGGCCTCAGGGAGCCCAGGGTACCAGTGGCTTTCAGACGGGTGAGTAAGTGAGGAGAAACCCCACCTCACACAGGAGTGTCCCTGTCCCCGTCCCTGGGGGCATTTGCAGCTTGGACTTGAGCTGAAACAGTCAGCATGGAGTTTGGAAAGTTAGATTCTCCTCAGAACATGCAAATGAGCATTTTCTGGGCTTTTCACATGAAATCTGACTCTCCCGCTTTGGAGAGCCAGTTACTTCCGTGGCTCCAACTGGCCATGGCGTCTCTGATCCCGTGTGGTTGGCCCCATCACTGTGCTCTGGGATGTGGGGCCCTGGCCCAGACTGAGCTCTTTCCTCAGTGGTCTGGCATCAGCACCAGCCTTTCTCCTGGTGGCCCGTCTGGTTGCTCCCTGACCCTGCAGTTTCTTAGTGTGTCCTTGCAGCTGCCCCGCCTCCACAGAGTGGGGAATCTGCCCAGAGCCGCCTCCCATGCCCGCCAGGCTTCTCTCTCCAAGACGCCTGTGTTTTCTCCGGTGTGCGCTGGGGCTGTGTCTTATGAGTTGACTAGATGGAGTTTCCAAAAAAACTTGAGACCCCATTTGAGGAGCATGATACCTTAGCCAGGTGTCCGCATGTTCTAGTAGCCTCAGGGCTGCATTTCTGCAGCGTGCTCTCCTGGTGCGTCTGGCAGCACAGCCAGGAGAGGAGGCCTGGCCCGGACACAGCGTGGCTCTTCCTCTGTCACAGCTAGGGTTTCCGTTGAGTTCCACGAAAGTGATGCTCAGAGTACACGTGGGCCAGGGTGTCAGCAAGGCCCCGCCGAGCACATCCCCTCTTCCTGTGCTTCTGCAACGGTTTTCTGCTCTTCTCAGGGGTCACTTGGCCTCTGCCAGAAGGTCAAAAACAACGCAGGGATTGGCCTTTGTTTCTCCTCAGGTGTCTGGCACGGATTTGGAGCCAGGCCAGGCCCCACCAGCTCCCTGAGCCTGCTTTTGGGTAACAGGCCCAGGACATCCTCCTGGAAGGTGGGCTCAGGGTCAGCAGTTCTGACGTCCGTCCAGGGGTCTGAGGGGCTCCACCAGGGTCAGAAAGCTTTCTGTCTGCCCGTTGGTCTTGGCTGCGCTTGTGTAGAAGGGAAAGTGGGTGCATGTGCCGTGCAGGGTTTTGTGAGCAGCGACATGTGGAACTGGCTCTTCCTTTCCCCTGTGTGTCTTAGCTCTGGCGTGTTTGAAATCGCTGAAGCTTCAGGAGTTAGAACTGGAACAAAAATCATCATCCACCTCAAATCCGACTGCAGAGAGTTTGCCAGCGAGGCCCGGGTTCGAGGTGAGTGGGGTTGGGAAGGGTTGGCCGCCAGGCCCATGAAGGGCAGAACTGCCGGTTCTGAGTCCGAGTTGTGGCACCGGAAGGCCAACCTGGCTGGCAGAGACAGGGCTTGTTCTCTCCTTCCTCCCTTTGCGGGTTTGGGGCAGTCTTACTGGAGGACGCTGGCGGCCCTTCTGCCCGGTCTGAGGTGGAGGGGACGGTGCTTTTGCGTGTGGTTTTTCCCTTCCCCTGTCCCACCAAGCCCTTCGCAGCGTCCACTGCTGGCCCAGAAAGCCGCGTTCTTGCCACCAGCATCACGCCGCACAGCAGGCTGGGCCTCTTTCCATCCAGGTCCTGCTGCTGCCCAACACGTGACCAGGAGGGGAGGGCGGGTGTCCCTGCTGCTCCGTGGCTTGTGTACCCGTGAAACGGGCACAGCACAGAGGAGCCTTTCCCTGCAGGGTTGTGCTCAGGCTGAGAAGCTTCGTGGATTCAGTGTTGTTTCTCTTCTGTCTCTTCCAGATGTGGTGACAAAGTACAGTAACTTCGTCAGCTTCCCCCTGTACCTGAACGGAAGGCGCATCAACACCTTGCAGGTGAGACACTGAGCTCCCTGAAGGGCTTGGTCGTTCATGGAGATGAGTCCATGCGTTTCAGGGCTGAAGGGGCAGAGGTGGGAAGGTGGGAACTGGGGTGCATGCAGGGTCCTCAGCCCCGCCATAGCCAGGTCCCCCGGTCTGTGCAGCTCAGTGGTGTCTGGTGTAGTCACAGAGTTGTGCAGCTGCCTTCCCAGCCAATTCCAGAACATTTCCATCACCCCAAAAGCAGCTGTGCCTGTTGTCAGTCACACCCCTTCAGCCTCCACCCTCCCTGGACAGCCACGTCTGCTTTCTGTTTGTTCATTTGCCTGTTCTGGAAGTTTCTCATAAATGGCATCACACCACATGTTGTCCTTTGTGGCTGACTTTTCTCACATGGTTGAGCCACAGTGCAGTGTCGGCGCCGTTCCTTTTCATGGCTGAGTACTATTCTGTGTCTGGAGACTACCTTCCGTCGTTGCTGCGGCCGCCGGTGACCAGTGTTCGTTCTCATGGGCGCCTCCTGACACAGTGTTGGGGCTGGGGGACTTGCTCCAGAGCCTTTTGTGTGTGTCTCCTGCACTGGAGGGGCTGGGGGATCTGTACCCAAGACCACCACCTGCCTGTCCCCGGAGGCCAGTCCAGGGGCTTGGGCGCCACTCGCTCAGCTCCGCAGTTGTTAGGAAGACACATTTGCAACATGACAGCTCCGTCTGTCTCCGTTTCCAGGCTCTCTGGTTGATGGACCCCAAGGATGTTGGCGAGTGGCAGCACGAAGAATTCTACCGCTACATCGCTCAGGCTTATGACAAGCCCCGCTACACCCTGCACTACAGGACAGATGCACCACTCAACATCCGGAGCATCTTCTACGTGCCAGACACGGTGAGGTGCTGCTTGGCTCTGGAACGGCCTGCAGAGTGACTCTGCTGCCGCTGGAGCAGCGATCCCTGCGGCCACAGTGGTTTTGGCAGCGATGAGCACTTTCCCCAAGTGGCAGCAGATTTGCAGACAAGTCACACAATTAACTTTGAAGCATTAGAGCAAAAGAAAACCAGATGCTTCTGGATGGATGAACATAGGTTTTCCCTCTCGCACGGGTCACACACGGCCAGAGGATGTTTTGTCTGGTGTCTTTTCAGCACAGGGCAGGCGCCGGGCTCAGTGGACCAGGATGCTGGCCTAGATGCTGGGGACTGGCCCTCTGGGCAGCTCAGTCCCCATCCAGGCAGCTCATTGCAGAGCACTGTGGAGCAGGGCCTGTGGCCGGCGGCCGCGCTGGTGCACTCTGGGCTCCCTGAGCCCCTGACTCATGGCTCCCGTCAGCACGTTACAGCTCCAACAAATCTGCAGTAAAGAGACCTGTTCTGGGCTTCAAACTTAGCCTTTCCTGCCCTTATCTGCCTGGAGCTCCTTAACGTCCCTCATTTGTCAATATCTGTGGTGGAGCGAGCTGAGTGAGGGCCTCCCCCACTCACGTGTGGTCCACAGACAGAAGCATCAGCACCTCCTGGGACACGTTAGAAACACAGTCCCAGGGCCCCCGAGTCAGAGCCCGAATTTTAACAAGATCCCACGTGATGGTGAAGTTATGTTTGTGATTGCAAAGCGGGAGCGGACGCTTTCCGTGAGGGCCAGAGAGTGACTAGCCCCGGCTTTGGGGTGACGCGGTCTCTG
Source organism: Avahi laniger (assembly GCA_963575035.1). Classification (NCBI taxonomy): domain Eukaryota; kingdom Metazoa; phylum Chordata; class Mammalia; order Primates; family Indriidae; genus Avahi; species Avahi laniger. The sequence goes on from CAUYSK010115641.1 coordinate 49,101, forward strand.
TTGTGCCAGCCGACTCTGCCACCGCGGTGAGGAAACTCCACGGACCGGACCAACAAGGAAAGGCTGGGCTGTGTCCTGTTGGCTGTGTAGACATTCAGACTTAAATTTCATATCTTTTCCATATATCGTGAAAGTCCTTACATTTTTTCTTCAACCACTTCAAAATGTAAAAACCATTCTCAGCCATGCAGAGATAGGCTGTGGGCTGTCTGCTGACCCGACCCGTAGTAAGGCTTAGCTCCGCTCAGGAGGACACAGAAGTCTCCGTTTTCTGTGTCCTCCGTGGGGAGTACAGACTGGGGACTGGGGAGGGTGGCGGCTGCCCAGAGAAGGCCGCCCCAGCCCCATAGAGCCATGGGGTTGGGGGATGCCCCCTGGACTTAGAGCAGGGTGAGTGGAGGTGGGCACAGCGAGGCACACCCTCCTCCGGCCTTTTCGTGGTCTGGATTCATCACACCCACCCCACGCCCCGGCCCAGAGCAGTGTGGGAAGGGCTGGCTCTCCGGGATCCTGCCTTCAGGGTCTGCCCCCTCGCAGCTGAGGTGGATTTCCACCATTGCTGCCTGACACTGTCCTTTCCTCACCCCTAGAAACCATCCATGTTTGACGTGAGCCGGGAGCTGGGCTCTAGTGTCGCGTTGTATAGCCGCAAAGTCCTCATCCAGACCAAGGCCACGGACATCCTGCCCAAGTGGCTGCGCTTCCTCCGAGGTACGGTGGCCTGGTGCCCGCACTTGGTGTAAGCCAGAGCCTTGGGTCTGTGAGTGACCTCCCGCGTGGCCCAGGCTGCTGACTGCATTTGTGCTGCACGTGCCGATCTTGCTCTCAGTTTGATTTTACTGTGTGCTGTCGGGGCAAGCGGCCGCAGTGTGGCCACAGAGCCGGCTCCCATGTGGACAGGTGACCGAGCAGCTTGTAGGGAGCAGCTCGGGCCTCCTGGGAAGCTTTCTAGTTTGACTTGGGGGAAGCACAGGTGTGTTTAAATTGAGGTCTTTTGATATTTAGAAATATTACCCGAGTTTCAGATTTGTGCACGAATTGTGTTAAATTCGAGGTTATAGTTTAATAAAAAATTCAGCTTTTAAACTTTTGTATCATTTTAGCACACATCGGTGCAAACTATCCACGACATAGTTACGATTTTTAACATACAGTGCAGAATATCGTTTTCCCAGTGTCAGGTAGATCCTGATGCCATAGATGCTGTCCCCTGGCTAAGGCTGGCCCGGCTTGCCTGCCCGCTGCTCACGTCTCCAAGTCCTGCCCGAAGCTTGGGAAGTCTCACCAGTCCCATCCTTCCTGCTGCCGTCTCACCTCATGGTGGATCTGAGGCCAGGCTGCGGGATGACGGGCCAGTTGTCTGGAGGACTTGGGTGATGGGGGAGAGCCCTGACCTCCGTGTCTCTCAGGTGTGGTGGACAGCGAGGACATTCCCTTGAACCTCAGCCGGGAGCTGCTGCAGGAGAGTGCGCTCATCAGGTGAGCTCAGGGAGGGCAGGGAACTGGGGTCCTGCTGACCCCTCACGGGTTCCTTTGCCACCAGAGGGCCCAGGGTGGGACTCCAGGAGCTGAGAGCAGAGCGGAGAGCTGGGAAGCCGAGCCTGGAGGTTGGGGTCCTTGGGAGCCTTCCGGGTTTCCCAGGCCCGGCCTCTGGGGCGTCCCTGGAGCAGCTCAGTCTATGTCCAGAGGAATTTGGGGATGGCTGGTCACCACCACGCTAGAGTCTAGAAACGGGAGGGCTACAGAGTCAGCCTGGGCCAGCCTGCCCCACCCTTGGCACGGGGCTTGTAGCAGGCTGGGCCGGGTGCAGAGGGGGGACCCCTGGTGTGCTGGCTGGGGGTCCTCCAGCAGCATCTACACCCCCACTCTGGTTCCAGGCTTACCAAATAATCTTTATTCAGAACTTACTGGCTTTTTTCCCCAGCACAAGTAGTATTTGCTTACTAGAGGACATACAAGTCACCTATAATTTAACCTAGAGTTAACCACCATTTACGGCTCAAAGTGTAGCAGATTGGCAGCCAGGTAAGGGCAGGTTTCAGAGTTAACATGTGGGACGAGAATTAAATTGGAAATAATATACTTTTGCGAATCTCTGAATTGCCCGTAAAGTACAATGTGCGGTATTAACGTGCCCCCTTGAAGTTTCACACGTGAGCTCACGGTAAGGTCGACAGCCCATTTCTCTTCAGTCGTTGGGACAGGCGCTCCTCCATAGCTGGAGGCCGAGGCTTGACGTGAGGATGTGGGGGTGGTGAGATGCCCTTGCTGTGCCGAGTGGCCCTGGCGCTGAGAGAATGACAATCTGTCTCTCTCATCGCATGCCCTCGGGTGCAGCTGGTCCAGGGAGGTGGTGGGCAGGGCGCTGCCTACCTGGGCCCTCCCACCACCCTGTGGGTCCTGCCCTGTGGCTCCTTCCTGCCCCATCCTCAGAGGCAGAGAGCCACGTAGATTTTTAAAAAATTTGTTAACATCATTGAATTCATGTTATTTATACTATTTTGTTTGCTTTTTTTCTACCTAATAGATTATTTGGAACACTTTCCACTGTCATTAATTTTTTTGTTTGTTTGAGACTGGGTCTGGCTCTGTCACCCAGGCTAGACTGCAGTGGCGTCATCATAACTCACCACAACCTCCAACTTCCAGGCTCAAGCCATCCTCCTGCCTCAGCCTCCCCATAGCTGGGACTACAGGCACATGCCATCATGCCTGGCAAGTTTTTAAATTATTTGTAGAGACAGGATCTTGCTGTGTTGCTCAGCCTGGTCTTGATCTCCTGGCCTCAAGTGATCCTCTGGCCTCAGCTTCCCAGAGTGCTAGGATTATAGTGTGAGCCACGGCGCCCAGCCCAAGATGTGATTTTTAATAGCCGTACGGTATTCCAGTGCATACGGATTGTAGCCTGCGTTCTTCCGTTAAACACCAGGATTCATAATTGTTTCATGTACCATGGTGACAATCTTGGTCCGTAAGTCTTGGTGCACTCACGATTGTTTCCTGAGTGTAATTCCCACAGTTGGAGCATCCAGCTCACGGGGCAGACATGTTTTCCGTGCCGGGGTCTTTGTTGCCGGACGGTCCTCCACGAGGGACATCAGCTCACACAGCTGTGTCCAGGGTGCGCGCCCTCATGCGCTACCAGCTGCCGGGCGATCGTCAGGGTTTCCCTTTCTTTCTGCCTAGGCTTTCTCAGTGTGGCCAAAAACGGTTGTTTTCATTTCTTTGACTGTTAGTGGAGCTGAGCACTTTTCATATCTTTCTGGTCGTTGGTGTTCAGTAGAAGTTGCTTGTTTGTGTTAAATGAATTTCTATTCCGTAGGAAACTCCGAGATGTTTTACAGAAGAGGCTAATAAAATTCTTCGTTGCCCAGAGTAAGAAAGACGCTGAGAAATATGCCAAGTTTTTTGAAGATTACGGCTTGTTCATGCGGGAGGGCATCGTGACCACTGCCGAGCAGGAAGTCAAGGTAAGGGGCTGGATTTCCAGGCCTTTCTTCTGGTCCTTGGTTCTGGGGCTGCAGAGGCTCCTGGCGGAGGTGTCACCCTGGATGTGACGGTGGTACAGCCAGGCATCCAGGCCGCTGTTGCTGGGGCAGAAAACGGAGGTTGGGCTCTGCCGGGTTCCAGGCACGTCCTTGCCCTTGTCCTGTAGGTACCATGCTTGTTACCAGGAGGCCGAGCCTCACTCCCTGTGACGCCCCCGGCCTGGGAGCAGGCAGGAAGGGGGTACATGCTGTCTCCTCGCAGAGGATGTTGGGGGGGCTACAGACAGGGCAGACCGTGGTGTGACTCCCTGGGGTGGGGAAGGCGAGATACTGCTGTGTTTAATAAGGGGAGGCTCATGATTTACCAGCAGAAATCCCATAATACCACAACATTGGGGCCAGTGGTTCGGTTAATTGAACAACTGATTGCTGAAAAATGATACATTCATTCCATAAACATTTTTTGGCCATTTTTTGTTTACAGGTCATGTACCGTAAAGTTTGTAAATTGTAGTCTTTTAGGGGCCAGGCAAGGTGGCGCACGCCTGTAATCCCAGCACTTTGGGAGGCCGAGGCAGGAGGACCGCTTGAGCCCAGCAGTTTGAGGCTGCAGTGAGCTATGATCAGGCCGCTGCACTCTAGCCGGGGTTCCAGAGCAAGACTCTGTCTCAGAAAAACAAAAAAATTTTACTCTTGTAAGTTGTACGGTGTGGCAGCAATCAGTACATTCACAGTGTTGTGCAATGTCCCCACCGTCTAATTCTAGAACATTTTCACCGCCCAGAAGGAGCCGACCCACAAGCAGTCCCTTGAGGTCCCTGGTGGGGAGGGAGGGTGACCACAGTTATGGGGTCCTGAGGAGGAGGAGGGTGGGAACAGGGCTCGGAGGAGGGCTTCTGGGCCAGCTCTCCCGTCAGGCCCTGGTCCTACCGCCCGGTTGTCAACAGACCTCAGTGCCTTCCCGCGCAGGCTGGTTAAACTCTCCACTCGCTCTTGCCTGCTTTAGCTGTAGTTAGCAGCTCCTGGGTGGGGCTCACCGCGTGCCAGAGACCTTCCTGAGTGCCGTGAGGTGTCTACTCACGTGAAGCGAGTGTTTGCCGACGAGGGTCGTGGCCCTGTATGTGGAATGCAGATCCTAGCGTGTGGACGTGGACCGGGCCTTGCCGGGCTGGTCCCAAACTGTTGTTTTCCCTCCTCTCCGCGTCTGTGCACCTGGAATCCCAGTCTCGTCACTCTCCTACCCCGGTGTCCTCCATGCCTTTCCTCACGTCCCTGCACTCCCCACCCCTCTTCTGTGTCTGTCACTGTCAGCGGTGACAGTGGCTTAAGTGAGGCATTATCGGGCTCCCAGCTTGTCCTACCATCCTTCCCACGCAGCTCCCACCTGAGCACAGACGGGCTCCGGCAGTCGCATCTGCGTTCAGTGCACAGGGCCTTGTCCTCTTCCTCTAAGGGCCCTTCTCCAAGTCCCACTCCCACCCCACTGGCCAGAGCTCATCACCCACCATACCTGGCTGTGAGGAAGGCCGGGAAACGTGGACTTCACATCCGTGTCCATGTGCTCACGCGGGGCGGGGTCTGCTTCTGAGGATGGAGGGAAGGTGCAGGGTCTGCCGGGGTGGGGTCTGGGCCCTGAGCCCCCATAGCTCCCGAGCTGGGGCCTGTGGGCAGAGCATGGCCTGCCTCAGACACCAGCAGAGGGCCCACAACAGCCCCCTGGGGCCCGAGCCAGCCAGAGGGCCGGTGCCCAGCAGGTCGGGAGGTGTTCAGAGTGTGGACCTGGAGCCCGCGGGGACCTGCCCTTGTCTGTCTCCAGGAGGACATAGCAAAGCTGCTGCGCTACGAGTCCTCGGCGCTGCCTGCTGGGCAGCTGACCAGCCTCGCGGACTACGCCAGCCGCATGCGGGCTGGCACCCGCAACATCTACTACCTGTGTGCCCCCAGCCGGCACCTGGCCGAGCACTCGCCCTACTTCGAGGCCATGAAGCAGAAGGACACAGAGGTGGGTGAGCGACAGAAGGTGGGGCCGGCTCCCCGAGGCTGTGCAGCTGCTGCCCGGCCAAGGCTCCCTGTGTTTGGCTTTCCCATGGAGCTGGGTCTGAGCTCCCTGGGGAGGGTCTTGGACTTCTCGGCTCTGTGTTTGGTGGAAAGTGGTTGCACATGCCCAAGACCTGGGAGGGCTGTGAGGTGGGTTTGGGTCCAGGGGAACAGGGGCCCGGGCCGTCTGCGATCTGGTTGGGTTTCTCACCAAGTCACGTGTGAATTTCTCTGCGAGCGGAGCATTCACACTGCCAGGGCAGCTAGAGCCTCCCTCAGAGCCATCTGCTGAGGCCCAGAGCCCCGGCGTCCCCGTGGGTTCCTCTCTTCCTCTCCTTGAGGGCAGAGACCCCTACAGGCCTGACGGGATGTTCTTGGACATGCGCAGGTCCTCTTTTGCTACGAGCAGTTTGATGAGCTGACCTTGCTGCACCTTCGTGAGTTTGACAAGAAGAAACTGATCTCCGTGGAGACAGACATTGTCGTGGATCACTACAAGGAGGAGAAGCTTGAGGACAGGTCCCCAGGTTGGCTGCCTACCGCTCTCCAGGCACAGGGCCAGTGAGGGTGGGGCTGGGGCCTGGTGGTCATGTTCTCAGGGCGTCTGCTGTCCTGCAGCAGTGGGTCTGCACGGGGTTTTTTCTCAGCTGAGCTGGGGTCACCAACCTGTGAAAGAAGCTGTTGGGAACATCTTAGTGATTAATGGACAGTGTCTCCTGTGTAGATCCAGGGTCTCCAACGCTCCTTCCACTGTGGCTTCTTTCAGTTGACTTAAGCTTCCTGAGGGAATCAGAATTGTGTTTTCAAAGCCCCGACAAAGTTATATGAGCCATAGGCAGCCAGACTTGTCCTCCCTGAGGTTTTAGGAAGGAGCTTCTGTCTCTGTCGTGGCGGGTGGGGAGGAGGGGAGATCCCTGCGGGCGCTGTGGAGCTAGCCGAGCTCACTCCTGCTGCCCTCCTGTAGCCGGCGAGTGCCTGTCTGAGAAGGAGACGGAGGAGCTGATGGCCTGGATGAGAAATGTGCTGGGGTCGCGCATCACAAACGTGAAGGTGAAGCCTTCTGGGGACAAGCCGCCATCTGGCCGCCATGGCCCTCGGTGCCCCATAGCAGGCCGGCCGGGCTGCCGCCTTTCCCTTCCTGGCCTGGTGGGTCCACCCCATGGTAGTAAAAGCCTGTGATGTAAGGTGGAGCCCCCAAGGGTCCCTGCTCCTACACACACGTCACCGTGTACTCCCAGGAGTGCCGCTGAGGCCAGAGGCAGGGTCTGCCTCCCTGTGTCCCCTGATGTGGAGCGGGTGGGAACCGGGAGGCTGGAAGGAGCAGCCGTAGACCGGGTGGGTGTGAGCGGAGGAGCCCAGCAGGCCACCCCGGGCCATCCTGGTCCAGGCCCTGTAGGAGCTGCGGCAGCTGATGACGTGGTTCCAAAAAAGGGATGTTCCACCCCAGCCCCTAGGAGCTCATGTTCCCACTTGGGTTCTTGGTTGGGGGGGTTCTGAATGAGCTAAGACCCCGCTGGTCTGGCTCAGCTAGAAGAGAACAGGCATCCTGTGCAGGGCCACCAGCTCAGGGACACATGCAGGAGTGGCCCCCAGGGGAGAGGTAGGTGCGGGGTGGGCTGGCAGGAGCAGAGGAGGATGGATGCGGGCAGGTCCCAGAAGTGGCATGGGACTTGTAAGACAAGGGGCGGCACTGGGTGAGAGCAGGAATCCCGGGCAGGGAGCAGCCAAAGCCAGGATGTGCAGATGGGACTTGGTGACATAGTGTACTTCCGTAGCACTGCTGTGGCCCTTCCTCACCGGTGCTGGCTGGCTCATTGAGCTTCAGGTCACCTGTTGTCCCCAGTCCACAAAGAGCGTCCCAAGATCACACAGCTAGATGTCAGGGAGGCTGGATTCGAGTGAGAGTCCAGATTCTCCTCCCTGTCCCCCACACCCCCTGGGGTCAGCAGCCGTGGGCTCCTGCAGTCAGAAGGCCCAGACCTGTGGGGGTGAGGGGCCTGCTCGCAGGCGCCGGCTGGGGACGCCTTGTGGGCGGAGGTGGGTCTGTTAGTCACACAGGGTCCAGGAGACCTAGGGGGAGGGCACAAGAGTGAGGCCTGCAGGGAGGAGCTCGAGCCACCCCCAGAGACCAGATGAGGCAAATAAGAGACCTCAGAGAAGGACCTGCCCCGAGGTGGGCCTGCGGCCAGTGCTGGGGCTTCTCAGAGGCCACGTAGACTTGGCAGGGAGCCTGTGGAGGACGGAGGTGAACATGCCAGGCAAGGTAGACCTTCAGTGTGAGACATCAGCCCCTGGTGGCTTTGGGAGGAGGAAGGAGCCACCCACAGGCTCTGCACCTTCATGTGGGGGCAGCAGCTCAGGATCCCGCCCATCGGTGGGCCTTTGGAAGGGAGGGAGGGAGCACTGCAGGCCGGGACCAGGGCCTGCCTCCGAGGCCTGCCTCCTCCTGCCCTCGCGGTCAGGGGCAGCTTCCCCTGGGCTAAGACTGCCAGCCCTCAGCCCCTTTGCCTCAGGGACACCCCTTGCCAGCTCCCCCCTCACCCACAGAGCCCCTTATTACTGGGGTACGGTCACCTCCAGCCCCTGGGCTTTGCTTGCAGGTGACTCTGCGGCTGGATACGCACCCCGCCATGGTCACTGTGCTGGAGATGGGGGCCGCCCGGCACTTCCTGCGCATGCAGCAGCTGGCCAGGACCCAGGAAGAGCGAGCTCAGCTCCTACAGCCCACGCTGGAGATCAACCCCAGGTGAGGCCGGGGCTCTCGCTGCTTCTGGTCCCTTCCGACCTGCCAGGGGAGTGTTCAGAATTGTACGAGAGTGTGGGTGCCTTTATGTCAAACATGACGCGTAAGAAATGTGCGTGAAGCTCACGTGCAGTTCAGTGGCCGTTTATAAAGAGAATACCTGTGTAATTAAACTGTGTTAGGTTCAACTTTATACCCATGTGAAGTTTAAAAAAATGGAAACTTGCTGGCCCCGCAGATGTCTCCACGGGTCTCCCTGCTGGAATTCTGCCCCGTAGCCCTGAGCAGCTCGCAGAGTGAACTGGGCACCCCCAGGTCCCTGGCAGCGACAGCCCCTTTCATGGTTTTCTGGCCTTGGCCCTCTTAAGACACTTCATTTAAGACCCCCCCTTTCTTCCTGCTGGGTTTTGTTTATTGATTTGTAATTGGTTGTATATCCTTTGTCAGCTGCAAATGTCTTTTCCTGCTGTCTTTTCACCTGCCTTAAGGTACCTTTTGATGAGTAGATGTTCTCAATTTTAATGTAACCAAATTTATAAATCTTTGTTAATGTTTTATTGAGTCTTTTTAAAGAAATCTTTATCACTAGAGTCATCAATTTATTTTCCAACATTTCTTTCTAGAAGCTATTTATCGGTTTTGGCCTTTCGTCTTGGTTTTTAACTCATCTCTACTTAGTTTGGTACATGGGAGAGATGCGATTTCCTCTTACTCCACAGGACACCAGTTGTCCCTGCCCTGCGTACTGCACAAATCTGTCCCCTGCCCCTCTGGCCCATGCTGCCTTCTCTGTCACTGGGTATCGGGTGTCCACACACCTGTGCATCTGTCCCTCCTCCTCTGTGCCGGTGCCGCCGGCGCTGCCACTCAGCATTCCCGGAAGTCTTCATTTTCAGCGAGCGAGTCCCCTTACTTTTCTTCGAGGATGTCTGGATTACTGTCAGTTCTTACTTTTATCTACCTTTTTAAATTAGCCCGGCAAGATTCACCCATGTTCACACAAACTGCTGGGGTTGGACTGAGATTGTTTTGATTCCCTAAATGAATTTTCAGGAGAATTGGCAACAAGTTACCAAAAATGTTAGAAAATAGCAAAAAGAAAATCAAAATCCATAGCCCCACGCCCCCCACAGTCAGTGTATCCTAATTGGTATTCTCTCTTTGACTTTTGTTTTACATGTATGTAGTGTTTTATATATATTTATATATATATATATACACACACACACACACACACACACAGACACGTTTAATTTTTTTTGTTGTTTCTTTATAACCACAAATTTTTAAATTAAACTGCTGGGGATGGGGAGGTACCTCTTCCATTTTCTGAGCCAAATTCCCAGACCAGGCATTACCAGGTGGAAGGTCTGACTTGGCTGTTCCCACAGGGGCTCTGGCGGGCAGGACGCCTGTGCCTCCCTGCACAGGGGCAACCGAGTGAGGCATGTGCCCAGTCACCTTAACTAGTTGTGGCACAAAGCTGGTCTTATAAGATAGCTGTGCAGAACTGCTTCTTTCTGTTGCCAAAAGATTTCACTTTTAAATTTTATTTGGTTTTAAATTTGATATTATGTTCACATGGATCAGAACTCAAAAGAACCAAGAGTTTATAAGGGAAAATTCTCTTCCCATCTGTGTCCAGAGTGCAGCCAGCATTTGGTTTCTTCCAAGTGTTGGCAGAGATGCCGTGCGCATTCGCGGGCAGGTACACCTATGGGTTTCCTGTTACTTACACAACGGTCACTTGCTGCCTTTTCTCATCTAGCAGCTAACCGAGAGAGCTCCGTGCCAGTGTGTTGAGAATGTCGTCCTCGTTTCCAGCTATATGGATTCCACTGTGAGGATGGACATTTAAAATGTTCCCTGTTATAAACCATGCTGTAAGGAATGGAATTGCTAAGTCTTCGTGCGTCATCCATGTGTCATTTTATAGATTGCTTTATAGGGGTTACAAATTAACATTTCTCTGTGCCCTCAGTTTTATCAGACTTGTCAATTTCTGCCATTCTTCATAAGTGAAACGTTACCTATGAGTAAGGTTTGACACCAGATGGTACGTAGTCAGTCGTGTCATTCTTTCCTTTTTGGCTTCTGGGTTTGTAGTTTGCCTGGAAAGGTTTCCTCTTCTGAAATTATAAAACATTTCTTCTCTGTTTTCTTCTAGTATTATGCTTTTAATTTTGTATTTAATCTTTGCTTCCTCTGGAGTTTATTTTGGTCTGAGGAATCCTTTTCTGGATGGCTGAGTAATCTGTCTCGTCTTAAGTGAAATGCCCGTCTTTATCAATCAACATACTTCTGTATTTTTCACCTTGTTGCCCTGAGCTGTTTGCCTTGTCGGGCAACTTGCCTGAGAACGAAATTATAATGTGTTTCAGCATCTGGGATTTCCTCCTCGTTCTTTTCTGTATAAATTTTAGATTGTTTATACTAAAAATTTTTTTATACCTAATCTGTTAATATAAAGGAATCATCATTTATGGTCTGCTTATCCAAGAGACCACTGCACGTCTTCATGTATCTAACTTTCCTCCTTTGTCCTTGATGGTGTTTTAGCGCATCTTAACCTAGTACTCAGCACCTCCCTGCATTTCCTAATATTGAAACTTGACTCATTTTCTCGGTATATAATCAAATTATCTGTAAGTGATCACTTACATCTAATTTTTTTATACTGGCCAGTCCTCTTGCACTTTTTAAAATGTCCTGATAAACCCAGCATCTCAGAAAGGCAGCTGGAACGCGACAGCAGAGGCGGGTGGGTGGCGCGCAGTCCCGCGCCAGCTTCTCTGGTGGTTTCTGTGTTGCAGACACACGCTGATCAAGCAGCTCAGTCAGCTCAGGGAGAGCGAGCCCGACCTGGCCCGGCTGCTCGTGGATCAGGTGAGAGGAACCAGCTCTGGGCTCATAAGAGCCTGGGTGGGGGGAGGGGGGGCCTCAGCCAGACCTGGGCTGTGCTGCCAGTTCTGAGAGCCTGTGTCTGCCTCTGAGGTGCAGCTGCGCCATTTCACCCCTGCCTTTCAGATATACGAGAACGCCATGATCGCAGCTGGGCTCGTGGACGACCCCAGACCGATGGTAGGCCGCCTGAACGACCTTCTGGTCAAGGCCCTGGAGAGACGCTGACGGCCCAGGGGATGCTGGTCCTAGGTGGAGCTGTGGCCTCAGCCTGGGAAGTGTCTTCCAGGCAGGGGGAGGAAGGACTGACACACAAATGAGAATCTTGAACTTTATTTACCTAAATTAAAAGGTATTTCTTAATCTACATGATAGACTTTTTGTCCAGGCACTGAGAAGGCAGGGTGCCTTGGTGACACAGCCCATGAGGTTGCCGCGTACTGCTCAGGCTCTCTTCAGTGTCACCTCCACCGGGTAGTGGTCACTGATGGCCAGGGCCTGTGGGGAAGTGGGTGGCAGGGTCAGGACTGAACCTAGGCTCCTGTACCCATGCACCTCACTGCCAGGTCCACCTGGGAAGGGCTGGTGGAAGAAACCTTGCAGTCACAACCTAAATGACCCTGGCCTACGACCTGTTGGGGAAAGGCCCGTGGAAAAGCAGTAGCTGTGCCAGGATAACACAGGCCTCCTCCTGCTCCTGCGTCCCAGCTATGCGTGCCAGGGAAGCACACGTACCAGCTCGTTGCTCAGGCCGTAGGTAGCTTCGAAGTCAAAAGGAGCAGCCGAGTCTGGAACCACGGCACCTTGGAGCAGAGACCCTGAGACCACAATGCTGTAGTGTGTTGGGATAAGAGAGAAGGTTCCCATTTCACTCACTGCCCTGGCTCTGGGCTCCCCCGGCTCGTATGTTGGTCTGGTGAATGGTCACACAGTCCTGCAAGCTGAGCCGAGGCACCTCCCGAGCCAGTGCAGGTCTGAGGGAGCCCAAAACTGCACACCCGCAGCCTGTACACCTGAGGCTGTTCAGAAGCAAAAACCAGGTGAGAAGCCAGGTTTCTGCCTCTCCTTTCATCCCTAAACTTACTTTTCCAAAAAATGAGAAATGTGTCTCTTTTTATCTCATTTCTTAAGTGGATCAGCTAAAGCTCAAACTTAGCCATTTCTGAAGCTGGACCTACAAGTCAAGGCTGCTCATGGAGGCACCGGGAACAGGCCCAGCCCTGCTCACCGGTCATAGGCACAGTGTGTGGACGTAACCGTGGTGTCAGCCGAGTCAGGAATCAGCCACTCGAAGGCAGAGTTCGTACGCAGGCGGATGGATGGCCACTGGGAGGGGGTCACATAGCTGCAGCCAGCGTTGAAGTCACCCATCAACATGATGTCCTACCGGGAATACCCATCAATTGGCCCAGGGACAAATGTTGGCCCCTAGAGCCCACTGTCCCTAGGAAGGTCTCACCTCCATGTCCCACTTCTGCCTGACATCCAGGTAGACATCGTAGAGGGCGTCAATCTCAGCCACCGCATCTGCTGGGGCTGCGTGCAGGGGCACGATGGCAAACTCCCTGACCTCTGAGGAGACAGTGGTCACACTAAGTGCAGGTGTACAGGGCCTGACTCCGGGTGAGCTGGTCCGAGGGTGCATTGGGGTCCGCACTCCTGCAGGGCCAGGCTCAGTCGTGCTGTTGGGGCTGGGACGAGTGACAGTCCCCTAGGGGGTAGGCATTTTCCTAAGGAACGTACAACCAAAGCACTGGAGCTAGGGGGCAGCACGCAACAGGCTCTCCAGGTGTCCCCCTTGCTGAGGCGTGGCACAACAGCACTCACCCGTGTACGGGGAGGAGAACTTGACGATGGCTGGCTCTCGGCTGAAGGTGTCATTCCCACAGGGCTCGCAGCCGTCGTCGTAATAGTAGCTGTCCAGCACGGACACCTGGTCAGGCCTGCGGGAAGGCGGGGGAGGAGGAGAGGTGACCTTGGGCTGGGGAGCTGCGCCCTCCCACACGGCACCTGTGGGCTAGCCCCTTCCACTCCCTGGGCCGCAGGAGGGGCTGAGTCTGAGCTCCAGCAACATCCTGCCCGCCCCTGCGAAGGCCATGAAAGGCACCCGGGGGGCAGGCCCAGGAGCGAGCCACCCGCTCACCCACTGGGTCTGAGGCCGCAGGGGGCTGGACTCCAACTGCACCCTGCTCTATGGCCTTGGACGCTTGTCCCATAGGGCAAATTGCTTCTCCAACTCTGCTGGGGTCCTCCCAGGTGAGCCGACTTCCCGGGCTCTAGACCACCCCTCAGCCCTTTGTCGGTGCCTCTGAGGCACAGACACAGTCTGCCCCCCACATCTCATCCGTGCCTCACGGACCAGCCGGGTCCAGGGCTCTACCTGTACATGAAGAGGTAGCGCTCCTTGTAGCTGTTGCGTCCCAGCGGCTCACTGACGACATAGTGGTAGGTGTCTGGTGCATCCCTGGGTTGAGGAAACAGAAGGTCCCAGTCAGGGCACCACAGAGGGACTCTCTGGCTGCCAACAGGGCTCTGCCCCTGGGGCCCGGATGAAGTGAGGCTGTGCCTGGATGGGGTCACCTCCCCCAGGACCCCAGGCTGTCACCCACTGATTGAGTTTGTCCAGCAGCTTCCCCACGGCCGTCAGGTGGCTGTCTCTGACCTCCTGGACCAGGGCGATGTCGTAGCGACTCAGAATCTGGGGGATGGGGCCACAGCAGTGCTGAGCTGGCCACCTGGGTATGTCCAGCCCTCCCTGCCCCCAGGACGCCCACAACAGGAGCAGCAGCTGCTGTTCCCAGAGTGTGTTCCCAGCCCGGTTTGGCCTGCAGCCTTGTGCCTTTGCCTGGGCTCCCACTGCCAGTCAAGGACAGCACAGCTGTGACAGGACCCTGGGCTGGCAGCCAGGGCCCGTTCCACCCCTAAGTGACAAGGCTGAGACTGCAGGTGCTTCATGTCCTGCACCTGGCAGTCTGTGGCCCCACCAGGCTGACCCCCTCCCATGCCCAGGGCCCATTACCCACTCCCTGGGTTCCTCTGCCCTCAGGGACTCACCTGCACAATGTAGTTGGAGAGGGTGGCATTGGACATCTTGGTCTCCCCAAAAGTCTGGATATTGAAGGCTGTAATTCTCAGCGACGGGGCCACCTGCAGCAGGCTGGCCAGGGCCAGCAGCTCTCCCAGCAGCCTCATACCCCTCATCCTGGGAGAATGAAGGTCACGGGGGTTGGGGAAGTGAGATGTCACCCCTTGCCACCAGAATCCCTGCCTCCTAGGAGCCCAATGTGGCAGGAGCTGCTGGAGTCCAAGGTCAGGGAGGTCCTGTCTTCATGGGCTGTGCTGCAACGCAGGCTGGGGAGACCCTCGCCACCTGTTTGCAGTGTCCAGAGAGCCAGACGCCTGTGCCCGTAGAGGACCCTGGGTCTCTGCCTTCACCCACCAGAAAATTAGCCCCTGTGAGGGACCCCAGAGCCCATTGGGACCCAAGCTCGTTGGAGGAGACCCCTCACTCTGCAGGGGGGTCGCAGCTCTGAGCCTCCCTCCCAGGACTCGGCTCTGGGCCTGGTGCTCACCTGAGGTGACGATGATGTCCACAGAGATGACAGCAATTCTGCCAAGAATCTAGAGTTTCTTTTATATCAATTTTCTCCTTTTGTAAGAAAAAAACAGTCTACAAAGGGAAGCCTCTGAAGCAGCACGGCGGTGAGGTCCTGGCAGTGCTGCTGGGCTCGGGGTTCTGCAGGGCAGCGTGTGCTCCCCCAGGCTTTAAAGGTTGGCAGTCTGACCTTCCCTGGGACACGTGCACACCTGAGGGTGTCTGGGTGGTTTCCATGCAGGCAGGTTCCTTGCCGCTGTAAAAACAGGAAAACAGCACCTGATAATCACGTTTGCATTGTCGTTTTTTTTTTTTTTTTTTTGAGACAGGAGTCTCACTCTGTCACCTTGGCTAGAGTGCAGTGTCGTGATCATAGCTCACTGCAACTTCAAACTCCTGGGGGCTCAAGTGATCCTCCTGCCTCAGCCTCCTGAATAGCTGGGACTACAGGCAAGTGCCACCACACCTGGCTAATTTTTTCTATTTTTAGTAGAGACTGGGTCTTGCTCTTGCTCTCAGGCTGGTCTCGACCTCCTGACCTCTCAAGCAATCCTCCTGACTCGGCCTCCCTAGGATTACAGGTGTAAGCCATCACACCCAGCCTGCGCTTGGTTTTAAAACATCTAATAAAAGGGCCAAAGCTTCCTTTGTCCTTCACACGTGCAGCCCCCGGCCCCCCACTGACCCCAGGCTCTCCACGAGGGTTGGGTATAGTGGATGTTTGCAGGAGGGTGGGGCCAGGCTGCCCGTCCCTGGTCTGAGGGCCCTGATGTCACCATGGAGCCAGAGGCCAAAGCCCCATAAAGAGTTGTATGTTGCAAACGGAACCCTGTGGTGGCCCAGGACGCTCTTACCAACCCTAACTCCTGCCTTCCTGGTGCAGCAGCCGTGAGGCGCAGGCAACTCGGCAAGACACCAGGGAGCGTGGCCCTCCAGCATCAGGGCTGCCTGGCCTGGGGGTCCACTGGCCGCAGGGCCAGGAAGGGTGGGACTGCAAGGCCCACTCCAAGTTGCTGGCCAGGCAGTGGGGCGTCTTTTTGAGGTGTTCAGGCCCAGGGGGACCCCAAGTAACCAGGTCCCAAGGGTGGGCAGCAGTTAGGAGCCAGGCCAGGCCTTGGGTCCAGTCATTTCTTGGAATCCTTCACTTTGCCATTTATATTCATTTCCTGGGGCTGCTTGCTCCACCCACCACAAATTTCGTGGCTCAAAACATCAGGAATTCGTCCTCTCAGTTCTGGAGGCCCGAAGCCTGAGATCGCGGGGTCAGCAGGGCCACACTCATTCCGGAGGCTCCAGGGAGGATCCTTCCCTGTCTTCCAGTTTCTAATGGTTGCCGGCAATCCTTGGCTTGTGCATCACTTTAATCTCCTCTGTGGGCACGTGGCCTCCTCCACTGTCACCTGTCCTCTACTCCCTTACACATGCCTACATTTAAGGTCCTCCCAGATAGTGGGGACAATGTCCCCATCTCACCATCCTCAATCACATCTGCCAAGTCCTTTTTTGCTACATAAATTAACATGCAGAGGTCCTAGGGATGAGGTCAGATGTCGTCTGGGGTGCCAGTTCAGCCCGCCACTCCATCCTGGGGGCTCTGCCCATTTGGAAGGGGCTATGCTGGCTCTGTAAGGACAGCACTGCGGCGTGGGAGGGCCTGGCAGAACTGAGGCAGGACCCAACCGTAAGAACCGGAGTGGGTGGGGGCTGGTGGGAGACTGGAGGACGGAGCAGGTGGCCTCACCGGCAGGAGTCAACAGAAGCCAAGGTCAAAGTCAAGAAGGTGCCACTGAACTGGCCAGCATGAAGCAGAAGGCGGACCTAGTGGGGATTAAAAACAGTCAGAAGGTAAACCAACTTCAAGATGGGAGTCCCCCTTTCGGTAATAAAAACAC
Source organism: Avahi laniger (assembly GCA_963575035.1). Classification (NCBI taxonomy): domain Eukaryota; kingdom Metazoa; phylum Chordata; class Mammalia; order Primates; family Indriidae; genus Avahi; species Avahi laniger. The sequence continues at coordinate 65,757 of CAUYSK010115641.1, forward strand.
GCTGACAGACGGCTCTGGTTGGCATCACTAAGGTAGATGAACTCATTTGTCCCTGGATACAGTGTCTGTGAGACAGGACCTCACGACCTGCTCCTCAAGCTGCCAGAAGCCCCATCTTGGACTTTTTCAAAGTGCTGACTGCCGATTCTGCCTGTTCTCAATCTCTGAGGTTGGGACAGCCTCAAGCATGTCAAAATCCGGTGACCAGACACCAAGCAAGGCCATTGCAGTCTTCGGTGTATATGGCCTGGTCCTTTGGCTTTGGTGTTTTTCTTTCCTCGATACGTGTCTGACAAAGACCCTTATGGGGAAAGGGAGTGAGCCTAGAGGGCAGCCACCGTCCCCTAATAAGAGGCCACCTGGTCCAGCTTCCAGCCAGACTCAGGGGACACCAGTTATTGCTCATAGCGTGGGTGTCTGGCCCTGGTTCCCAGCACGAAGGTGCCCATCTGCTCTGTAGTCCCTTTCTAGTTCAACCAAACGTTGCCCTGTCTGTTCTTGGGAGCTCCCAGGCACGGTGCCCGCCTCCTTCCTGTACACACCAGAAGGAAGGTCGGGACTCAGGTCTCACTTGTATGCACTTGTGCACCTGCAGCCCAGCATGTGGCAGCCCTCTGGCTCTAGTGAGCAGCACAGCCCGGGAAGGGCCTGGCCTGGGTGTCAGAGACACGGGTCCTGGCCAGGCACACCCCTGCCCCTTCAACCACCTGAGACCTCCGTGTCTTCATCTATCAGATGGGTTAAGACCTTCACTGCCTTCCCTTGAGGGTTAAGAATCAACTGACATAACATTAGTCCACAGAAGAATCATTTCATCTCCTAAAATGTCATCCTGTCTCGGGACAGTAACCCTTTCAGGTGTTGAGTTTCCATCACTCTTCCTCCACTCCCAGATAGACATCTTTCCCATCTGTATCAGTCAGCTGTTGCTGTGTAACAAGCCACATCAAAATGAAGCGCAGACAACAATATGCATTTCTCATGCTCACAGGTCATCTGGGAGGCTCTACTCCCTGGGCCCTAGTCTAGGGTTGGGCTGGAGGGACCGCAGCCTCCCCCTCCACCCTGCCTGCTCTTCCAACAGGGTGAAGAGCTCCCAGGGAAGTGGGCAGAACACGGTGGGTGCCCTGAGGTTGAGGCTTGGAGTTGGCCTGCCGTCTCTCTGCCCACGTCCTTGGCCTTGGCAAGCCACAGGCCAAGCCCGGCTTCATTGGGAGGTGCAGGGGGTGCTCCTTTCAGGCTGGGCCCCACTCGGGAGACACAGGAATGGGCGCCAGGGAATCCTGGAGAGAAATCCCAGTACTTCTGGCATTTTCCAAAGTCACATCAACAGAGAAAGGGGAGCTGCAGCCAATGGCAACAACCAGAAAAGCCAGCCAGTTTCTGAGATCAGTGCATGCTATTTGTACGTTAACCTTGAGGAGCTTCTCTGGTTAAATTAAACTTGTCACAGACAAAGGAAGAGAAAACAGCACGTAACAGTTGACAGAAGTCTGAGCCAGGTCAAGTGTTCTGATGCGGCTAAAATCAAAGGACAAAGAAAAATCCTACAAGCACCACGGCTGGAACAAATGGCCTCATAGGAACACCTGCAGCAGCACCAGCCACACAGGGCTTGCTCTAGAGTATGGGGGGGCGAGGAGGTGACCAACTCCACATCCATGTCTGGGGCCGGGGAGGGAAACTCCCACCCATCAAGAGGGAAAAGGGGAAGGGCACAGAGCTGTGGTTTCCAAACCATGCACAGAGGCACCCTGTGAACTAGCCAGGATCTTTCTGAGGGGAACAGTAACAACCGACCTCTCTGCACTATTCACCAATTCCAGCGCCACCTCTTTTTTTTTTTTTTTTTTTGGAGACAGAGTCTCACTCTGTTGACCTGATTAGAGTGCCGTGGCGTCAGCCTAGCTCACAGCAACCTCAGACTCCTGGGCTCAAGCGATCCTACTGCCTCAGCCTCCCTAGTAGCTGGGACTACAGGCATGCGCCACCATGCCCGGCTAATTTTTTCTATATATTTTTAGTTGTCCAATTGATTTCTTTCTATTTTTGATAGAGACGGGGTCTCGCTCTTGCTCAGGCTGGTCTTGAACTCCTGAGCTCAAGTGATCCTCCCACCTCGGCCTCCCAGAGTGCTGGGATTACAGGTGTGAGCGCCGGGCCCATTACATCTTGCTTTGTTCCTTTCCAAGATGTCCCCTCGCTGCAGAGCTGGGCTGTAGCAGCTACTGGAAGAACAATTCCCGTGTGAGAAGCAGCGTGGAGCGAGGCAACGAGGGTGGCAGTGTTGAATCAGGTTCCAAGGTTTAACAAGCAGCCAGCAAGTGCACACATCCCAGGAGGAAGTAACTGTGGCTACTTAAACATGAAGTAAGTTTTTTTTCTTTAAATTTATGTGTATAACTATTCCAAATGTCCAACTATGAGTTTCCAGGACATAAGTACTTATTGTTTTGGTTTACCTATTTAACAGATGGAACCGTCAGGTATTTCTTTTGACCTAGGGGCCCTTTAAAATAATTATGGAACCTTAACTAAGAGTGCTCTGAACTGACAAAGCCTGAGAAACTCTGAGTCTAACATAATGGGTGTGCCTGGGTTACTAGAGTATATATCCCACTGTACTGAATATAATTTCTTTTCCAGCCTCATCATTTACAATGGTTGAACATCCTATCACAAAGAAATTCTCAATTCTATAAATCACTACTGAGAAGAATTAATTGCAATGGATTAAACATACCATTTGTAGCCAGGCACGGTGGCTCATGCCTATAATCTCAGCACTTTGGGAGGCTGAGGCAGGATTGCTTAAAGCCAGGAATTCGAGACCTGCCTGGGCAGCAGAGTGAGACTTCATCTCTACAAAAAATAAAAATTAGCCGGGTGTGGTAGTGCGTGTCTGCAGTCCCAGCTAATTAGGAAGCTACAGCAGGAGGGTCACCTGAGCCCAGGAGTTGGAGGCTGCAGGAAGCTGTGATCACACCATTGCACTACAGCCTGGGCGACAGTGAGACTCTGTCTCAAAAACCAACCACCCAACCTACCCTCCCATATCACTTGTGTTTAAATATGAGTTCATACTGGTGTAAAAAAATTACCAGCCACTTTTGGGGGATGCTAGGGAGCCAACTCGTTATTCTGCAAATAGGCACACAAAGGCAAAGAATCCAGAACTTATCCTGCCTTTCCTATGCAAATAGTACTGCTGAGTAATCCACAGTTAGAGAAGGTTCTCTTCTGATGGGCTTATTCCAGCTAGTAAAAGAGGAAGGAATGCTGGATTCTGAAACTCACCGCTCTGCAGTCTGTCAGTGTTGCTGACACCACAACAGACAACCGGCCCTCTGTGCCTCCTGACCTAAGAACACAGCAGCACTTTGGAAGAACTCTTGCCAAAACGATCTTCAATCTGATCGAACCTCTAGATCTAAATGCCAGCTTAAAGCAAATACAGGGGACAGAAGCTCATGTTCAACAGCACCGTGGGGACAGAGCATGACGCAGACTGCAAGAAACTGTACACCTGCACAGGACAAAGGACAGTCTCATCAATACATTTCCAGAGGACTAAGCAGCCTGCACAGGCTCAGGAAACACACCTACAGCTGTCCTCTGGGGCAGGGGAGTTGTCCGACTTCAGCTGCAGCCAGGACCCCACCTCTCGGGTCGGACAGGCACCGTAAACGTGCCATGGCCATAATGAACCCCAATTACACCCCTGGCCCTGCCCATTCCTTGCTTTGGCCCTGTGACCGTCCAGATGCTCAGACACCCGAGATCAGTGCCTGTCCCTGAGCTCCCCTCTGTCCCACGGCCCCACCCCCACTCACATCCAGAGCCTGTACACTGGCCCTGTCGCCACCGCTGCCCCTATGGCCTTCCTGCTTCCAGAAACCTGTTCCCACGATCCACACAGCTCCACGAACATCTCGTGTGTGATTTGATCATGTTATTCCCCTGCTTAAAACCTGTCACCAGTTTTTCATTGTCCTTAACGTGAAATCCAATACTATGACTCATCCGGGTCTAGCTCAGCATCTTCTGCTCCGCTGGGAGAGCTGGAGCTGCCTTGTCATTGCAGTTGCAGCTTAAGTCCACCCAGTCCCCACCACCGACACGGCCCATTTCACTTTCTCACAGCTCGTGTCGCTTACTTGTCTAAGTGTTTACTTCCCTGTTTATTCTCATTTATGGCCAGCTTCTCAACCAGAACACGAGCTCCAGGAAGCAGTGGCCATGTCTTTCTTGTCTGTGAAAATATGCCGAGTGCCTACGACGATGCCTGGAACATGGAAGGTGCTCCGCAGACAGCTGCCGGACACAGCCAAGCTACAAGCTCACCTCCTACTCCACACCTTCAGGCAAAGCGAGAAAACATCCCTTTTTCCATTGACCTTCCAGAGAAAACCCTGTTCTCAGAGAGAACGTGGCACACTGGACACTGTGGAATGTCTAAGTGGCACTTGGACACTTGGCTTGAGCTGACCAGAAGCTCCAGGGTTTAGTGGCTGTTGGGGTCCCACAAGGCCCACCTCCCCTTTTCTTGGGATTCCTTCTCTCCCCTCGGGAGCTGTCTGTACTGGCCCTGCCAACAGAACATCTTAGAGGACAAAGGTCCTCTTTACTTCAGGCAAAGAGCCAGTGTCTGCCGTGACATTACTTTAATCCCCATGCTCAATGACCTGAGCAGGTCACAGCCATCACTCAGCAAAACATGTTGCCCTTGGTCTGTGTCCTAGCTTCTGCTCACCACCCCTCATGAATTTATTTCTGTTCATTATAAAGACAGCATTAACCCAGGATGGAAAAATCTCAGAACACGCGTCTGAATTGCCAAGATTCACAACGGTGGCACGGTCACGCTCAGCAGCAGACCGGCCTCTGCTTCCTCATCCCTGGCTGCTGGGGGGACAGTCAGCGTCCACCTTCCTCAGGGCGTGAGCCTGTCCCCACTCCCCTCCAACTGCTACTTTGCTGCACCCTGCTTTTAGCACAGAGGCAAATGAAAGGAAGTTTAAACAGCCATTTTCTAACTGCATGTTGGGGAGGGTTGAACGCCTGCAGCCTGAGCCCATGAGGGCAGATGGGAGCTTGCATGGTGCCCGTGGTAAACCTGAGGCCCTTAAGGATGAAATAGAGCCACAGAGCTCTACCTCCTGGGTCACGCACATGGACTCCCAACGTGCTGTTTCCAACAAGGGTCACATGAAAAGTGTTCCCCAAAACCAATTCCAAAGCCACCTCAGCTTCTCCCAAGCACAAAGGCCATTTTCGGCAGCACCCCCTCCATGCCCAAGGCTGGGAGTCCACAGAAGGGGTGAGGAGGGCCCTGCGGGGCCAAGATCCCTGAGAGGAAGGAGGCCTGACTGGAGAGACCGACACTCGGCACCGGCTCCCCTCCAGGCACCCGCTGTGAAGCTGCTCAGGGCACAGCAGCAGGAAGTGGCTGAAAAGCAGAGCACAGGTATAAAGGGAGCTGGCTGTGGTGTTCGCAGGGTATTTTCTATTGACCTTTCTTCCAGCTCACTAATTCTCTCTTCGGCTGACCCTGATCTGCCGGTAAATCCACCTATGAAATTTTCAATTTCAGTTACTGTTCTTTTCTGAACTTCCATTGTGTTTTTCATGAATTCCCACTCTCTGTGAAACTCTCCATCCTACTTATTTTCTTTACCATGCTAATCACGGTTATTTTAAAGTCCACACCTGAAAACCAGCATTTTAATGTCCTGAGTCCTTCACCTTTCTTCCTCTGGCCCCGTTCCTCAGTGTGCCTTGTCACTTTCGACTGAGCATCAGGCACTATGTGTGACAGAAGGGCGGGGAGGTCTGGACATGTCCCCTGCAGGGACAGCTCACACCCCACCCCCATGGTGGGCAGCAGAGGGACAGGTCACAGGCCAGGCAGGGACTCCCTGACACAGCTCCTCTGGAGCCCTTGTGAAGACCAGGCTGCCTGTGGCCACCCACTCCCCACGTGACCCCTGAGGGGCCCAGGCGAGCGCCTGGGTATTTCTTAGGACCCTTCGTTCTGACAGGCCCCAACCTCTTCCCTAACTCCGTGAAACTGCCCAAACCCCTGCTCTGCTTTTCAGCCACTTCCTGCTGCTTTGCCCTGAGCAGCTTCACAGTGGGTGCCTGGAGGGGAGCCGGTGCCGAGTGTCGGTCTCTCCAGTCAGGCCTCCTTCCTCTCAGGTCCGGCTGCCTCGGCAGGTCCAAGCCCCTCCCTGGCTAGCCCGGGATATCGCCTGCAGCTCTCTGGTCCTCTGCCCCCGAGCAGCCACCTCTGCCCAGCTTCTCCGCGTCCTGCACAGGAACGACATGTGGGCCTCACTTCCTCAAGCTTCCCGAGTCATGCTGCCGGGTGGCTCTCCAGGCCTCCGGGCAGGCGCCAGCTCCTCGGGTCCTCAGCAGGTGCTGCACTGCTGGGAGCTCTTCCAGGCCACAAGCAGAGTCTGTTGGCACTTCCGAGCACGTGGACTGATAACCAGCCATGCTGGCCCGCCTAGCACAGGCCATGAGGATATCTCCCAGCTACAGATGTCCCGTCCAGAGGTGTGCCAGGCAATGAGAGACCCAAAAGGGACACGGGGCCATTTCCTCCTGCCCAGCTCAGTGTCCTTGGGGACGGAAGACCTCAGCACCGTCATCTGAACTCCAGGGCCACAGCTGATGTTGTCAGCCTAGTCCTAACGACGAAGACAGCACAAGCCAGGACATGGTAATTCCTTCTACCAGCAGCTCATTCTACAGCTCCTCAAAGAGAACAGGAGTGTTGGTCCTCCACTCGGCCTAATGCCTTGCTGCTGGAGATTTCTGACAAGAACTGCACGTCCTAGCCGGGCGCGGTGGCTCACGCCTGTAATCCTAGCACTCTGGGAGGCTGAGGTGGGCGGATCGTTCTGAGCTCAGGAGTTCGAGACCAGCCTGAGCAAGAGCGAGACCCCATCTCTACCCAAAAATAGAAAGAAATTAAT
>CAUYSK010115642.1:0-30836 GCA_963575035.1 Avahi laniger
AGGAAGGAAGGAAGGAAGGAAGGAAGGAAGGAAGGAAGGAAGGAAGGAAGGAAGGAAGGAAGGAAGGAAGGAAGGAAGGAAGGAAGGAAGGAAGGAAGGAAGGAAGGAAGGAAGGAAGGAAGGAAGGAAGGAAGGAGGGAGGACCATCCACTGCACTAATACTGACTGACTGCCCCAGACCCGGTTCAGTGCTCTCATTCTCTCTTTCTGTGACTTGGAGTTACCAAGAGGCACTTTATTACAGGGCACTGTCCTTATCGCTCTTGGTCCTTCTGGTTCCAAACTGATCCTGTCACTTGGGGCTCCCAAGCCCCTAAAATCTATAAATCATTTCTGGGAAATGATGAACACATAGATATTCTCTGAATATGTGCACAGATAGACCCATTGCTCCCCAAACATCTGTGACAGGGACAAGTCACCTAACATCTGAGACCCATTTCCTCATCAGTGGAATGAAGACTTTGGGTTCAGTGATGTTAAGGTCCTTTTTCAAATTAAAAAAAAAGAGAGAAAATAAATAAGAATAGAAACTATTAAGGTAAATGGAGAAAACAATCAATATATACTTTCAGACATATCCTGTGACCAGACAGCATTTCTCCCCCATTAAATTGAAGAGACCATGGATTTTAATATGCACCATTTCTTTATGTACCACTAATAAATAAAAAAAATACTGCACTAACCATGACACACCATTGATTATAAAATGCATCCCAGAATCAGAGATTTTAAACTGCAAAACAATACAGGTCCTAGAATCAACGAAATACTGTGTGTGTGTGTGTGTGTGTGCGTGTGTGTGTGTGTGTGTGTGTGTGTGTGTGTGTGTGTGTTTAGGGTAGTGGGAAACTCTCACTTTGAACACTATTATTGCCATTTGCTACAACATACCTATAGTCCTTAACATATACTGCAGAGCTCACGTTCATTTCTCCCACATCCCACTTCCAATGGCTCTTCATACCCTCAGCTCCACTCCGCCTGAAGCCTCAAGCTCTCACTTGGTTCCCAGAAATCTCCAAAACTTCCTAGAAGTTACCCCTACTCATGACAATTGTGACTTTTCTAGCTCCCTTGCCCCTTGAGTCTGGTCCTGTAATTCATTCTCTTAGGTCTTGCTAAATGATTGGAATAAAATTTATGAACTAATTTTAGCTGAAGTTTTTATGGTGGGAAATAGCTTAGTATGTAACTTTTTCAGATGTCAGATTCCCATCTTAATGTAGGCTTTCTTACAATAGAAACCAATGTGCATTTATCGAGGAATAAAGAGGGTGGTATACGGAAAGGAAGAGATTTGTTCCCCTCAAATCATACTGCTTTGATCACTGTTTATTGCCTCAAATATGTAAGTCTGGGTGGCCCAGCTGCGTCTTACCACAGGGCTACCAAAAGTCCGGGAGAAACCTCACTTTTTAAAATCTCCTGCAAGAATGTAAAGGCAAAGTCTGAGAAATATCAAAAATCTAAGCAGCTACGACAACCGCTACAGATGCCCTGTGGGATTCTCCTCCTCCTTTCCCTCCTTTCCCTCCTCTCCATCATCATCATCATCACCATCATCATCACCTCCTTCTTTCCTCTTTGACTTGGCTGCTTAAAAAAAAAAAAAACCCTCAGAATCAAAGTAATTCTCTTTCTTTAGGAGGTGCATAGAAACCCAATGTCTACGCTTTGAATACTAATCTCACTTCAGGTTGTATCTTAATTTTGGACCCTTTCTCATTTGTTTTTGTTTCCATACTATTTTTTTATAAAAGATATAATTTGGAAAGGCATTTTACCTTTACTTCCAATAATAATGGCATTAATTGATTAGCCCTTGTATTATACCTTTTTTAGCACTTTTCTTCATCTAGAAAGCACTTGCTTTGGTGCCCAAACACACTGCTGATGGGGAATAAAATTTGATAAAACCTTTTTGGTGGGCAGTGTGTCAATATGCATCAATTATTATTGATGCATGAGCTTTAAACCCAGAAATTTTACTTCTAAGACCTTATTTTAAGGAGAAAATTTGAGATAGGTACAAAAAGTAATGTTCAAGTTTATTAATTACAGTACATTTTTAAATGTCCATCAATATGAATTCGGTTAAGTAAATGCTAGTGAATTCAAATGATGGACTATTAGGCTGTCATTATATGTTATGTTGTTCAAGAATGTTATTGACATGGGGTGATAATGATAAATTGCTAAGCCCAAAACACAGGACACAAAAGAAAATGTCCATTATTTTTAATGTTATACCATTTTCAAATGGCATAAGAGTTAAAATGCTTAGAGTCAAAGACATCGTGGTTCAAACCTTGGTTTCAACACCCAATTCTGTCACTTGCTACTTTTATAAATGTGGGCAAGTTATTCAGCCTCACAGATCCTCGGTTTTCTCATCTGTAGTTTGGGAACAATAATACCCAACTCTTAGGGTTTTTGTGAAGATGAATTTAAATAACGTGTGCAGAGCCCTGAGTACATGCCGCTGCCCAACACACACACACAATAAGTGCTCCATAAATGGTTCTCCACATCAGGCATCTGTGTCATTTTTTATTACAAGCAACAGAAATAAATTTTGGCTGACTTAAACAAACGGGAATCTATTAAAACTATGCACACAAGTTGGAGAACTAGGCTTGGAAATAGGGAGAAATCGACTCAGATTTAGGGGCTGGAAAATAGGAATTGCAGGACTGGTCTTGCAGTGGGAACAGTCTGGTAGAGATGTTACTGCCAGGATAAAAGAATTTTAACCTGTTCACTTCCCTAATTTCATATACTTAAAAGTCGGCCGGGCGCAGTGGCTCACACCTATAATCCTAGCACTCTGGGACTCTGAGGCAGGAGGATCACTTGAGCTCAGGAGTTCGAGACCAGCCTGAGCAAGAGGGAGACTCCACCTCTACTAAAAATAGAAAAATTAGCCAGGCATCATGGTGTGTGCCTGTATTCCCAGCTACTCAGGAGGCTGAGGCAGGAGGACGGCTTGAGCCCAGGAGTTGGAGGTTGCAGTGAGCTAAGATGATACCAGTGTACTCTACCCGGGGCAACAGAGTGAGACAAAATCCCAGCAGAGAGCTTCCACGGGCTGAGCTGACGCCACTGCTCTCCTTCTGGCGCCAGGAGGCACAGGCAGCTGGATTTTCCATCTCAGCAAAATTACACACAAAGGCGTGATAAGTTAAGCCCCCAAAGGAAATCAGGGTTCTATAGTGAAGAACGGGAAATGCTGCTGACAAATGTTCTTATATCACATAAGCGTGAGATAATTTTAAAATGGAAAAAGTACAAATCAAATATTTATTTTAAAATGAAAAATGATTTAAAAAAAAAAAAAAAGCTCTTCCATCCTTATAAATGCCTTATGTGGAAATCAGGACAGGAATTATTGTCCTCATTTTACAAAGAGAAACTGAGGCCCAGGGAAGGTAACTGACTAGCCCAAGGAGCCTGCACTTAGTCTGGGGCAGGGCTGGGACAGTCTTGGCCCCTGGTCTCAGGCTCTTCCCGAGGTACCTCCTGGGAAGTTTTCAAACATCTCCCAGCAGTCCCTGCTTCCCAACCCTCAACTTCAAAGGACGCAGATTACTGCTGGAATTTCTCTTTCATAGAACTTGCTGGTTCCCCCGCTGCTGAGAGTCCAGGCCATGCCAGAGGGCCCCGCACTGGAGGCTCTGCTGGAAGCATTACAGTCGGCGAGGCTGAGGGTGGCTGGGAGACCTGGCAGACTACTTCCTCCGCAATTTGGGGTGGAGGACAAAACCCAGAGCTGAGAAGCTACTGGAGAAAGGAGCCAGGCTGGAGGAAGACAAAATGGCCGCGGCCATCCTGGAGAGGAAGTGGTATGAAGAACAGATGAGATAGTGAGAATGATTTTTAAAAAGACACCTCCCCCAAAAGAATTAGAAATATTGTTAAATCAGCCAGGAAGGGGGCCCAGTGATTACCAAGATCTGCTGCACCTGGCTTCAGAGAAAAAAGTTAAAGCCTCACAAAACTGTCATCTCCTCTCTGGAATAAATCGCCTCTCATGATTTACTACGATATTTGACATCCAAGTCACTAAGGGTTGTTTTCTGCTTTTTCTCTCTCCTTAAAGCATATAGAAGAACCCACCAGAAAGACCAAATCAATTGTGAATTCCCGGACTCCATGAGTTACAATGATAGATGAATAGTTCTAGACAGATGTTATTTAGGATCCTCTTGTTTAATATATTCGTTTTTCAGTTAGAGAAACCAAGGCACAGAATTATATCCACAACTATTTATTTGCTTAAAAACTTTTAAAATATAATTATCTACACCAGGAGTTGGCAAACTTTTTCCGCAAAGGGCCATCTAGTACATATTTTTGGCGTTCAGGGCCACATAGTCCCTGTCATTCAATTCTGCCATTGTAGAACAAAAGCAGCCATAAACAATATGTAAACAAATGGTGTGGCTGTATGTCCCTAAAAATTTATTTATAAAAACAGGGCAAGGGCCATATTTGGCCAGTGGGTGGAGTTTTCTGTAGTTTGTTGATACCTGATCTAGACCTAGTTGCTTATTAAATATCATGTGAAAATCCCAGAAGAACATAAAAGCAAATGATAAGCATCAAATTCCCCTAGGAGTGATAATATTAATAATAACGGCTATACTATACAAAGCACTTCCTGTAGGTTTTCCTCATTTTATTGCTCCATTAGTCCTTTGAGGTGGATACTATTTTGCTCTCCATTTTTTTAAGATAAGGAAACAAAAATACCTGCAGGCCAAATAATCTACCAAGGGTCACACAGCTAGAAGGCGGTAGAGGCAGGATTTGAGCCCAGATCTATCTTACTTCAGAACTCCAGTGCTTAACAACTATCCCGGGTAAAAGAATACAAATACTTAGAAGGCAGAACAGAAAACTACATAGAGTTTCTCACAAAGCGTTGAATGTTTACACGTTATTACAAAGGAAATTTTGATAATTTAAATATTTTAATAATGCATTCCTATCAGCAACTTGAATGAAGCATGGATCTGCATTTCTCCTCCCAGCCCCTCGGTTTCCTTGGAACGTTCATTTTGTTACCTCTTTCTCTTGGTGTGTTGGGCTTTCTCTAGCACGCACATTAAGATTTAAGGAAGGATATTAGCCCACCCACCTCAGACACTGGGAAGCGAGAGGCCTTTAACACCGAGAGGAATCCAAGCCCGGAGGGGAGAAGAGGACAGCTCTTGATGATTATCCCAAATTTCTGAAGCCAAACCAAGGAGGACTTGAGGAAATGACTCACTGAACCCAGGAGAAAGAAAAACAGCCCAGTGATGGCAGGAGAAAATGAGGATAATATAGCCTTACTGTTAAAGTGAGGGTTAGAAGTCCACAGGGACCCAGAAAGGAAACACTGAAATGGCTGAGTTACATTCCTGAAACCAGCATGCAATATTGTTTTATCAGGCTTACGACTATTTTGCCCAAGAATGAGCAGGAACAGTTTCTCCTTAACAAAGACATCATCTCATGTTCTTTACTGTCCCCAGAGTGTCTCCTCTGTTAGAGCCCCAAGGGGAAACCACAGGCATCTCTGTCCCTTCTATTCTTGAATCACAAAAGTGGTAGTGCCTGACTCAGATGCTGAGATTGGTGTGACAAACAGATGTATTATACTGCAGTCAATAAAATCTCCTAACATCTGTACCGAGTTCATGAGCCATCAGCTTTCCAGCTAAAAACAAGCCTGATCCGAAAAGTTGGGGAATGTTTTCAAGCACAAATACAGTTGGCTTTCACTTAATAGGTCACTAGAAACAGAAACAAAACTATGCGGTAAGTAAACTTTGTCCTTGGTCTTTTTCAATCCATCTATTATATTGCCATTACATTAACTTTCTTAATCCAAAGCTCTAATCATGTCACTCCTGAGCTCACAAACATTCAAAGTTAACACACTGTATTGGTAAGAGGACTGTGAAAATAGGCATTTTTATATATTGCTGATAGAAATATACGTTGGTATAATCTCTAAGGAGAGCATTTTGGCAATGTCTACCAAAATTATGAATGCACATACTCTTTGATCTAGGAATTTATTCTATAGATCTATAGATGTAATTGCATTTGTATGAAATAAAGCATGTATAAGATTATTTGTTACACCAGGTACAGTGCCTCATGCCTGTAATCCCAGCAACTTGGGAGGCTGAGGTGGGAGGATCACTTGAGGCTAGGAGTTTGAGACTAGCGTGGGCAACAAAGCAAGACCCCATCACTACAAAAAATAAGAAAAATTAGCAGGGTATGGGAGTATGTGCCTGTAGTCCCAGCTACTTGGGAGACTGAGGAAGGAGGATCCCTTGAGACCAGAAGTTGGAGGTTGCAGTGAGCACCACTACACTCTTGCCTGGGCGACAGAGAGAGATTCTATCAGAAAGAAAGAGAAGAAAGAAAAGAAAGAAAAAGAAGGAAGGAATGAAGGAAAGAAGGAGAGAGAGAAGATTACTTAAGATTATGTTTTTGCAATGTTATTAGTAAGGATAACAGATTAGATATACTTCTGCTCCTGGATAGAATGTAGAAGGTCACAGAAAGTCAAAGCTCTTGCTACAACAATAACAAATGGACGCATTGAAAGAAATATGTTAAAGGCATCAAAAGGCTGTGGAAATCTGCAAGAACTAAAAGTCCAGAGGAAAAAACCTTTTTGGGGCTGAGAAGTCATAGACACTCCAGGCTCTCAGTCAAAAACCTGGAAAGATGATATACAATGAACATGGACAAACCAGGGGCGGACAGAGACTTGCTTAAATGGTAAATCCAGTCCTGCCTCAACTCAGTCTTTGATTGAATTGAGGTAATCAGGTTCTGGTCCTAACAAAGAAAAAATGGATACCTCTCTGGCAGAAGATATGATCAGAAGTCTGTACAGTTCTATTATATATAAAGCATACAATCAAAATGTACTATACATTAAAAGAAGAAAGAAAAGTGACCAATAATCAAAAAATAAAATAAACACAAACTCACCATGAATTGATATAATGAAATTATAAGAAAAGCACATTGAAATGACTATGTATATATAGTAAAGAAAACAGAAAATTATAAAATATTTGAACAGAGAATTGGAATCTACAAAATTTTAAAAAGTGTTTATTTTAGAACTGAAAAATATAATGCCTAGATTTAAGAACTCATTTTGTGGGTATAAAAGCAAACTGTGCATAGAAGATATGATTAGTGAATTCAAAGGTGAGTCAATAGAAACTATTCAAATTAAATCACAAAGAAAAACCAAACTAGAAAGAAAGAGTATGTCCAAATGTGGGGCATATGCAAACAGTTTAATATATGTGTAATGTAGTCTCAAAGGAGAGGAAGGACAGAGAATGGAGCAGAAGCAATATTGGAAAACATACAACTAAGAAATTTCTAATAATGATGGAAGATACAACTCACCAATTCCAGAAGCTCAACAGTCCCTAAGCAGAATAAATATAACAACAACAAAAAGAAAAACCCACCATACCTGGACACTTTGTAGAAACTGTTGAAAAGCAAAGAACAAAAATTTCTTGAAGGCAACCAGAACAGGGAAAAAGCCCATGTCTTAAGGAGAACTATGTTAAGATGGACAGCTCACTTTCCAAAAGAAACTACATATGGCTGCCATGGAAGGGCACCCCTCAGATCTCCCTTCAAGAAATCTTGCTGTGAGGAGCAAATCTGATTGATAGTTGCTGCACTTTGGAATTCACTGAAAACTTCAGGTCAAGACACATCCTCTGTGCTGCCTCCAGCCAATGAATGAGCACAATTGAGGTATTAAAATCAAGCTATTTTTAGAATTTGGAATTTCTCTAACAGGCAATTTTGGCTCAAGAGATCTTCATTAGCCTGGACAAGAATTTTTCAGAGCTGTCAATAGTCTGAGGCTCTTCTGATCCAATCCTTCCTTGCCTGTCTTTCACAGGTGCCAGACCTCTTCTTGTCTCCCTGCCTACTCCTCTCCTCCTTTTATACTTCATAGGCATTTGCCCCTAATAAATCTCTTGCATTTTTAATCCCATCTTGGGATCTCCTTCTCATAGAACCCAAACCGACACACTGTGGAAATCAGAAGACAATATAATGACAACTTTGAAATGTTTTTAAAAAAACTCTTGACCTAGAATTAAATACCAGTATAAATATTTCCTTCAGATCAAAATAAAGATAATTTGTTGCTAGCTGCACACCATTGAAGTAAGTACTAAAGGGAGTTCTGTAAGCAGAAGAAAAATTTTCCCAAATGGAAACACAGAAAACTGAAAGGAACAATAAAACACCGAAAAGAATATAGATATATGGATAAATATAAAGTACTAACTAAAACAGAAATAACTTCTTTGGGCCAGGCATGGTGGCTCACACCTGTAATCCTAGCACTCTGGGAGGCCGAGGTGGAAGGATAGGTTGAAGTCAGAAGTTTGAGACCAGCCTCAGCAAGAGTGAGACCCTGTCTCCACTAAAAATAGAAAGAAATTAGCAGGGCAACTAAAAATAGAAAAAAATTAGCCAGGCATGGTGGGACATACCTGTAGTCCAACTACTTGGGAGGATGAGGCAGGAGGCTTGCTGAGCCCCGGAGCTTGAGGTTGCTGTGAGCTAGTCTGACACCATGGCACTCTAGCCCAGCCAATAGAATGAGACTCTGTCTCAAAAAAAAAAAAAAATAATAACATCTTTTGGAGCTTAGAACATATAACAGTATAAAATGTATAACAACAATTAACACAAAAGTTAGGAGACAGGGGTAAATGGAATTAAGTTATAAGATTCTTACATTCTTCAGGAAGTATAATTGGTAAGGTAGACTGCAACAAGTTAAGGATGCATGTTGAAACCTCTAGAGTAATGGTTCTCAACCTGGAGCGATTTTGCCTATTGAGAGACATTTAACCATGCAAGGAAGGGAGGGAGGGAGGGAGGAAGGAAGAAAGAAAAAAGAGAAAGGATGGAGGGAGAAAGGAAAGTAGTAAAGAAAGATATATATTTGGCAATACCCAAAGACATTTTTGGTTGGCACAATTTGGGTGGGTGGAAGTATCAAAATTATCCTAGGTTGAAACACTAACTAAAAGATAGAAATTATCAGCGTGGAAAAAGCAAAAACATGATATAAACTATAACATATAGTTATATGCTGTCTCCAAGAAACTGACTTCAAACATAATGACATATGCAGGTTAAAAGTAAAGAATAGAAAAAGATATTCTATGAAAATTCTAATCAAAAGAAAGCTACAGTGTCTGTATTAATGTCAGACAAAGTAGAATGAAGAGCAAAATAACTTCCCAGGGATAAAGAGGGACAAAGAGGGACATTATATAATGATAAAAGGGACATTTCACCAAGAAGATTTAACAATCCTAAATATGTTTGTACCTTACAACAGAACTTCAAAATATATGAAACTAAAGGTAGAAATAGACAAATCTTAATTATAATTGGAGGCTTCAACTCTCTCCTCTCAGTAATTTATAGAGCTAATAGAAAAATTAGCAAAGAAATTAATGAACTGAAAAACAGTATCAAGTGATAGCATATAATTGAAATTTTAGCACATTCTACCACCAATAGCAGAATGAACATTCTTTTCAAGTGTATGTGGAACACTTACCAAGATAGACAGTACCTGAGCCATAAAACAAACTGTAACACATTTAAAAGGATTTATAACATACAAAGTATATTCTCTGACTATAATGGAATTAAACTAGAAATCAATAATGTAATGATAACAGGAAATCTCCAAACACTTTGCAAGGCATTTCTAAATAATCCACATGTTAAAGAAGTCTTAAGGGAAATTAGAAAATAGTTTTAACTCAATGAAAATGAAAATACAGCATATCAAAATTTGTAGGATGAGGTAAAGCAGTGCTTAGAGGGAAATTTATAGCATCAAATATTAACAGAAAGAACCTTAAGAAATCCAAAGAAGAAGAGCAAAAGAAACCCAATACAAGCAGAAGAAATAACATAACAAAGATAAAAGCAGAAATCAATAAAACTGAAAACAAAAACCCAAGAGAGAAAGTCAACACAACCAAAATCTTGTTCTAAAATCAATAAAATAAAAATTGACTATAGCAAAATTGACAAGGAAAAAAGAAATAAGACATAAACTAATGATATCGGGAATTAAAGAGAAAATATAATACCACCTAGAGGTTCTAGACCCTGCAGACATTAAAAAGATAAAGAAATTCTATGAGCAACTCTATCCACAAAAATTTGATAACTTAAGGTAAAATGGACAAATTCCTGGAAAACTATGAATGCCAAAACACATTCTTGATGAAATAGATCATGTTAATAGTACAAAGAATATCAAAGCAATTGAATTCACAGTTTAATTGAATTCACTGTTTAAAAGCTTCTGGAAAAAAAATTGATCCAGTGTTTCTATTTGCTTGTAATGGTAAGATTTCAGGTTATCTTAGCTCACTGTATTGCTAGCAATGAAGCTGTAAGCTGTTTTGCTTTGTTTTGTTTTTGAAGCCAGTTTGAGTTTTCTGTTGCTTCGACAGATTTCTAAAACATCATAGTTTTGTGGAGTTCAAAATAACATAGTTGTTGAGTGTTCGAATACAGTACTGCAGTGACCCAGAGCAATAGCAGCTGCAGTAGTAGAGTAATAGCAACAGTAATTGTGGCTAAGAGATATTCAGCACTTACCTGTGGCACTCTGCAAAGAACTTTGTATATGAAATACCACAGTACAGTTTTATAGATGAGGAAACAGAAGTACAAGCTTTAGCAAAATAATAAAAACACAGTGGGATGGAATATCAAGAAGGATTTTCTGGAAAATAATTTTCTTCCCAGCCTACCGTGTGGTTGTCATCCTCCCACTCTGGAAGAAAGAATAGGACTAAAAGAATTGTCATTTTTTTCCCGCACCCACAGGAAAATGCCTGAAATGGCACACATTTGGTCTCCTAGAGAGTGCTTCCAGCCAGAGAAAAACCAAGGTATGGCAGCACACAGATTGGTCAATACAGAGGGTCAACTTTGTGCTTCTCCAGCCTGGACCTGCCTTTTTCATCAGTCGGCCCATAGATCCACCATCTGTATTTGCTGAGGGAGCCCAATGCCTTCTGAAACACACACACGCACCACGAGGGTCAAATGAATGCAGAGTGCCTGGGAGAGGGACCTCCCGGCTTAACAGGAAGGCCGTCTCAACAAGATGGTAGCCTTTGAGCTGATACAACAGTGGTCTTCAAAAAGAATATAAAAATTGACCTTTTTCAATTGCTGGAATAAGAACCTGAAAGCACTCCTATGCAGTGTTTGGCAGTATGCCCATAAACACTTGCTAATTTCAAGTAACTATTTTCCATTAGTCTCCTGAAAGTTGATAGAAAAAATCACATGCAACTGAATTGAGAAAACAAATAGATGAGCACCGCTCATCTCTACACTTTCTCCATTCTAGCGAGGCAGTGGTCCAAGAAACCACATTCCTGACCTTATAAATCAACTGCCAACATGAATGTGATTCTTCAGCTATGAGAAAATGTCTTCTGAAGGGTACAGGTTAGTTAATATTGGAAATTCTTATGTACTTTAGGAGATAACACTATTTGCCCTGTTAAGACTAGTACTTTTTTCTTTGTTTTTATCTGGACTTGTCAAGAATCAGACATGTCATTTTACATTTTTCCTTTTTCTCCCTCCCACCTTTGCCTCCTTTGGGATTAATGCCAGTAACATGCTTTCCTGCTACAGTGGTGGATATAATCCAGTATTGACATCGCCTATGTTAAATAATAAAATCTTGAGACTTAGGAAAAGTTCATGTTTAGAAATAAAAAATAAAAGTTTTAATGTGGAGTAGCTATAAAGCAAAAGTATACTAGCCATACCAATGCAGGTGTTCAGCTTTATGACTTTTAAATCTCTTATTGTAAATCAATTTATTAGTGTTAGGGTTTACAGTTCAAATGAAAAGAAGATGCATGGATAGAAAGAAAGAAGAGAAAGAGGGTGAGTGAGAGGGAAGGAAAGAAGGGAGGGAGGGAGACAAGAAAGGGAGAAATCCAAGTTGGGATTCAAGGTACTTGGAGGATTAAGCCAGCAAAAGGGAAACACAGCCAATTCTGGAATGTCCAGCTACCTATTGGTTACTGTTTGGACAGAATGGACACAGGGAAGTTTACTCTCAGTAAAAAGCTCCCGTTTTGCGAGTTCAGTGAGCTTTATGCCTGGTGTATAGATGGTTCTCAGTAAATATTTGGTAAATAAATAAATAAATGAGTAAATATACAAATTTCTTTTCTTATGTCAGTAAAACTGAAGCCTACAAATGTTTGGTGAGTTGCCCAAAGTCATATGGAAACTCTTAGGTGCCTAAAGCATACTAGATGGAAAATTTAAAAAGATCACCCATGGGAAGCTAAGAGATGTGGGTTCTGGTTCTGAGTTTGCTTTGTAATTTCACCTCTCTGGGCCTCTAGATCACAGAAGGCAGAGACTCAGCTGTGTTGTTTTCTTTTGTACCTTCAATACCTAGCATAGTATTGGGTACGTACTAGATGCTCGATAAATATTTAAGTACTTAACCATTTCCCCATCTGTAAAATTTAGTTTCCCCACGTGAAAACCGAGGGTGTTGGCATCAGGGCTTTCCGAGTGCACCTTCCAATTCCATGCCTCTGTGAGAGAGGATCTCTGCTCCAGCCGTTTTGTCGGGCCCCACTTTCCAACTTCCACTGCTCGAGTCGCATGGGAAGGCAAACACAGGTGGGTGAGGTTCCAACATCCTTTCTCCAATGTTATGCCATCATCCCTCAGAGCTCTTATTTCCACCAGAAAAACCACAAAAACACAATCTTAATGGAAAACAGTGAATCAATTACTTCATTGTCTGTTTTGTAAGATGAGTTCCAGAATCACCACAGACCTCCCAATCTCCCAACCTCAGCAACTGAAGGTTTCCCAAACGTTCACATTAGCTGTTCCAGCCACTCTTCCCCAGAAGGGTGCTCAAGCCCATGTGACGTTCTTTCTCCATGTCTTCCGGGGGTGCTCGACAGGAATAAACAGCGCGAGGGGGAAAAACAGGAATTGCAGTACTCCATTTATTATAGAATGATGTCTTGAGAGGGACTAATTCTCTCATACTCCTGATGCAAGCCCTTCCTCATGCTTTGACGACAATCCCATAGCCAGGAAAATAGCAGCCAACTCTAAACCACGCGCAGGAGAATCAGTGGAAATGGCAGCACAGCCCTCTGGCTGGCCTGGGGAGGAGGGGACCCGCCCACTGAGAAGACGCGCGTTTCTCCTCTTTGGGGGACTCCCTTCCCCAGCAGGGACAGCCCCGGCAGTGGCCATTCCTGTGTGACTACGGGGTGATGCACAGCCAAGAACTCCAACTTACCTCTGGCAGACATGTGACTTTGGAAAAGTCACTTTCCTTTCAGAGCTTCAGACTCCTCCACTTTAAAACTTATTTGCCCTTTTATGTGATTATGAGATTCATTCTTAAAAACACTTGTATTCTTCCAAAAATAATATATAATTACTGTAGAAATTCTTTTAAATACAGATAACTTAAAAGAAAAAACAATCACATCATTGATAATCCTCCTACCCAATGACAGTCACTGTTAACATTTTTATGAATTCCTTTTGTCGAGACTGGGATTTTAGCATCATTGAATGTGTATCTCCCAGTGTGTCATTATTTTAGAGCAACATTTCTCAGAGTGTGCTCTATAACACTGCAAATGCTGGAAATGTTCCCCAGAAAAAGTTCTGTGGTCAAAGGAGTTTGGGGAAAGCTATACGTGCCATCTAGTCCCTTAAAGACTCACAGAGCATGTTTATTATATTAAAGGCTTCGAGATTTCTCTGCATAGAAAGCTGTCCATAAACTAGGACAGCTTTCTTTAACTATGGTTCCTAAACATATTCGGATTTAAGATACTTCCTTGGGAATGCCACATCAGGTTACCCAACAATCTCACATGGCAGCCAGTGTATGGACAAGCATGTAGTCTGGCTGTATTTCTGTGGGTACATAGCTTAACCTCTCTGAACTTCCAGCTCCTCTTCTGTAAGACAAACATTAACATTTTACCTGTATCACAGGGCTACTCTAAAGACTAAATTAAACAAAACACATAAAGCATTTAGACCAGTGACTGGCACATATGAAGTACTCACATAAATGGGTGCTCTTGCTGTTTATTAGTTGGAGTAAACGAGATTACGAGAAGAGGATGAGGAAGGGTCAATTTTACGGAAGTGAGAAGGGGTAATAAGGGCAATGGTCCTTCTTTACTGGGATAGCAAGTCATTCTTTTTATCTTCCTGGAGGTTTTAAGGCCTGTGGTTATTCCCCCCATCACCTTTCTGTTTGTAATAACATCCTGTGCCTGGACATAGGACATCCATTTCCAGCACTAAGGCAATCTAGATTCCAACCTTCTCAGTACAGAACATATTAAGATTTTTATAAAATATGTAATCTATATTTTAAGTATGTGGCTAACTAGTGGGAAATAAGAGGCAATAATAAGAAACACAAATCCAAAAAAGAAAGCAAGCACAGAATTCACCATTCAGGGTCATCTACAAGTCTCTAGTAGCTAACATCTTAGGATTACTGGCCCATTCTCAAGTGACAAAAGACAAATCCTGAAACCAGTGCAATGTGAAAGGTTGTATCATAGACCATTCAATAAATTCAGGAACTTCAGAAAATAATGAAGTCAATGGGTGAAGTAGGGGGAAGAGAAACCACAAAGGAGTGAGTGGTGGAGACATTTGGCTGTCTCAGCCTTAGCTCTACATGGAACAGAATAAAAGAAAAAGAATAATTTATAACTCATTGTGAGGTCATCCCTCACACAGATTTGGAGCTAGAACTCATATCACCTAAGCAGCCTAAAAAAAAAATCTATTTGAAAAATTAAGCTAAAGCCACTTCAGGTTGATGGTGCTATGAAAAGTATGATAGAAGCAAAAGCCAGTTCTCTCTTGGGGAATGAACTTAAAGACAGGCCTCAAAGAAGTCCCAGAGGGATATGAGTACACAACTAAAAACATCATTAGGCACACTTGAAAACAAGTCATAAGCTGCAGAATCAGCCCCAGACAGCAGCTGCTGGAATGATCAGATATCAAATGTAAAATAAGTTTAAAGAACTATAAAAAGTAGCTAAAGTATCAATATTGATGAGGTAAAGTGGAAAAAGATACAAATATTTAAATGTCTAAAGATAAAACATTTAATAATTAAAATCTGAACCTCAAAGGAAAGTTTAAATATTGGTTTAGACACAGATACAGAGAAAATTAGTAACTTAGAAAATATACCTGAAAAAATTCCATAGAATAAAGTACCTTTGCCTTTATGCTTGGTTGGTTTAAAAAAAAATGAAGCACTTTGTATGAAGAAGAGACAGACAAATACACCACCACAGTGGTAAATTTTAATGTACCTTTCTCAGTAATTGATAAATGAAGCATATGAAAAATTAGTAAAAATACGGAAAATTTATACCACAATACTCCACCACTTTGGACTTTTGTGATTGCCTCCTGAGAGGAATGGCATATCAGCTGCCAGTCACTGAAAACTTCATGTGAATTATTTTACCTGGTTTTTCTCCCATGACACCTCCTTAAAATGATTCTGACCATTTAGACCAGTGACTAGCACATGTCAAGTGCTCAAATAAATGGGAGCTCTTATTATTTATTAGTTGGAGCAAATGAGATGACGAGAAGAGGGTGAGGTAGATCGATTTTATTTCTTCAAGAAACTTTTCCATAAGACTATCCAGCAACTTGACTTTAGTAAGGCTGATATTATATTTTTGTGCCTTCTGGTATTTAATATTTGTCATTTTGCACAATTCTAGTTATATTTTCATTTTTGTTTGGTTTACAATGTAATATATACTCATCATTGAAAATTTGGAAAATATAATTAAGTCCTCACCAAAAAAAAAAAAAAAGAGAAAATTAAAGTGATATTCTTTTCAATTTTCTGTTTTTATTAATTTATTTTGAGACAGGGTCTCACTCTGTTGCCTGGGCTAGAGTGCAGTGGCATCATCATAGCTCACAGCAACCTCACACTCCTGAGCTCAAGCGATCCTCCTGCCTCAGCCTCCTGAGTAGCTGGGACTACAGGCACACACCACCATGACCAGCTAATTCTTCTATTTTTTGTAGAAACAGGGTCTCGCCATTGCGCAGGCTGGTCTCAAACTCCTGGCCTCAAGTGATCCTCCTGCCTCAGCTTCCCAAAGTGCTGAGATTACAGGCACGAGCCACTGCGCCCAACCCCTTTTCAGTTTTTAGTGTGTAATTTTATTCTTTCACTGTTTAGCGTTTATGTGCCTCACACCGTGCTAGCACTTGGGCAAAAGTAATGTACAGTCAAAGGTCCTGTCCTCATGACACTTACATATACGTATTTCTTTCATACTTTGAATTTAAAAACCAGACAAAAGTGTCAGCAATTATTCATGCTATTTGTGTACCTGTTATTTTCCCACAGAGGAACCAGGTCCTAAGTGAGGAACCAGATGGCATTAACGATGATATTTTTCACATCATCTGGCAGAGCCACTGCTTATAGAAGGACTTAACGAAGTTTTGTGGATCTAACGGTTGAGAGAGTCGAAGGGAGCAGGGCAAAGGCAAGAGGAATTGGGACCACAGGTCCCTCTTATCTTTGGGCAGGCACTAGTTTACTGATAAACAGCTTTCTGGGGAGAGAACATCCTGATTTGTAGTGCTTGGTGATTTCCATGGTATAAATACTCCCACATGCCAATTTCAAGCTTCCAATGTTACATCGTTGAATGTGGAGTTTAGAAAAGGTACTTGCAGTTGAACCTCATGAGCTGGTACAAACTGGATGCAGCACACCATTGCCTGGCCCTAGGAGAACCCATGCATCCTTCTGCCTCCCGTAGTTCTGGTGATGAGGAATGGGACCTTCTCTCTGGAGGAAGAGCACAGAGAGAGAAGGCTGAGATGCCAGAGACCAACCTCACCAACACCTCCTTTGGGTCTAATCCGCTTTCCTTTTCAGAATCCGGTTCTGATCTCTAGGGAATCAGAGACTTGCCTAGAACAAATGGAAGACCTACTATGCACAAGACTCTATGGTGTTGCATGGGATACAGAAAACACAAGACGTGATCCCCATTCTCCACAAGCTCACCATGTAGTGGGGACGGAATCAGAAAGGTTGCTAAGTGGTCATTAGAAAAATTGATAGAGAAAATGAACTCTTTCAGAGATATAATTTCTCATGGCTGTTCAGGCTCAGTATAGTAAAGGCTCTTGTATCAGACACATGTAAGATCAAAACACTTACTAGTATTGTGATCTTAAGCAATGGATTAATAAGTCTATATTCTTGACCCATGGGTTGTTATGAGAATTAAATGAGACAGTGTATGGAAAGTCACATGATTACTAGTACATAGTAAGTACTCAACAAATGCTAACGACAGTACTGCTATCAGTATTTACGATACCATTTGAACAAAGACAACAAAACACAAAAGTCTGAGAAATGTTTTAATTAAGGTTCTCCAGAGAAATAAAACCATTAAGATGTATGTATACATTCTATGAAATTTATTTTAAGGAATTGGCTCAGCTTATGGGGGCTGGCAAGTCCAAAATCTGTAGGAAAGGCCATTGAGCTGGAGACCCAGGAAGAGCCAATGTTGCAATTCAAGTCTGATGGCCCTCTGTTGGCAGAATTTCCCTGGAGGTTGGGGGTGGAATCCGTCTTTTGTTCCATTCAGGTCTTCAACTAACTGGACCAGACCCACCACATTAGGTAATATGTAATCTATTTTACTCATTCAAAAACACCCTCACAAATACATCCAGAAAAATGTTGAACACATATCTGGGTACCATGGCCCCGCCAAGTTGACACACAAAATTAACCATCATCAGGCTGACTATCTCGGGAACTACCTGGCAACAGGGTTTTATTAAATTAATGGAAGAAGATAAGATTAGAAAATTATTTTGGGAGGGCATTGTGAGCCAGGCTGAGGAGTTTGCACTTGATTTTATAAATGATGGAGAACCAGTAAACGTTTGGTGGCATGATCTGAGCTGCATTTACAGAAGATTTTGCTTGAATTATTGCCACTTGCACAGACAGGCTTGGTAGCTTCTGCTGATATTTGGATAGATAAAGGCAATAATGTGTGTGGCCACAGGACCTAGGCAGTCAGGAATTTGCCTTCAGGAATCTCCCTTTGGCCTCATCCCCAGGGATGATTTCCCTCCAAAGCAGGCAGTGTGTGTTTTCCTGAAGCTATACAAGTCTTTTTTTCCTTTTCTTACTTTGCTATTTTTTTGGCTCACAGAATCACTCTAAAAATAAACAACCTTTAAAATGATCCCAAACCAATGTGTATAAGAGTTATCTAGGAATAAAGGGGGACATACTGAGGCTTAGCAAGATAAGCCTGCTTCCGTGTCATGGCAAACAACTTCTCTGTCCAAGTTTGGGGGTAACCAGGTCATTAACAATAGCTTTTCACATTTCTGATTAACTTATGTAAGAGGCACTGTGTTTTTCAAGTTTGTTGACACATGAAACAAATAAGCTGTTGGTGAAGTCTGTTGCAAAACTGGAAACAAAATGGATCTCAAATAGTTTACAACGGCTGGGAAACGGGTTGGGAGGTGGCCCAAAAATCCCTGCTTCCTGTTGAAAGTGCATTCAGCTCAGTGGGATACATTTGTCTGGTTGTGATATGTAAATGATCTCCGTTGTGTATTTACACTTGAAATTTTCACTGATTCCTGTTATTTCAGACCACATACACCCACACAACTATGGTTACTTAGAATCCTTAACCGGAATACATTAGGAGTAATTGGGCTGGTATGCCATTTTTTTGTTGATAATTGGAAACTTTTGGATGCAACACAAGAAGTTAACAAATTCCTTTGAATTTAGCCATATGTTTGAAGAGTTATAGTGACAACGATTTTCTGCATATTTCTTGCTGGAACTCAAGAAGACATTGTGACTACTGCACAGGTCTAGTCCTAATGATCTCCAGAATATTATTTCATAAACAGAAACAAGATCCTTGCCTGATAAATTATTCATAGACCTGTTGGGACCTCATATTGCACAAGATCTATTCAAAGGGCCTTTCTTTTATTAAACTACAGTCAGGCCGCCGGACAAAGATAAAGGTTTCCGCTGAAAGGCAAATTAAACACCCCCATGCAATTTATCATGTGTACTGATTTAAACTGGAGGACTCAATGGGATGTTAAATATTTTCCACATCTGATTATAAAAGTGAGAGAGGAAACACAGATGGAGATGATTGAGCTTTGGATGAATTTGGGAAACCAAGGAGACTTTATTTTTTAATATATCACATTTCCCTCTCCCAAATACTAGTGAAGGAAACATTCTCTAGAAATATCTGATCAGAAACTAGTCAGTCAAATGAGGAGGCAAATATGATTCACAAGATATAAAAACAAAAATCTAAAGAGTAAAGATAAATACAGTAAAATTTTTTAAGAAATACCCCCAATATTGAGTATACATCAAAGGCAAACTTATGTAAAGAAAACCTGGTATATGAATTATTCAGATAATATGAAGTAGCAACATAATCAACATCAGATGAGGTCAATAAAAGCCAGGATGGTAAAACCTTCAGCTGGGCTTTGAGTAGGGATGTAATTTAGTGGAAGGGAGGGACCACGGTTAGTCTAAAGAGCTTGGGACTGAAAGCCAAAAGAGGAAGCTTCCAAACTTGCTTTGCCACTAACAAGCTGTGTGACATTAGGTAAATCACTCAACCTTTCTGAACCTCAGTTTCCTTCTCAGTAAAATGAGGAGGCAGGATAGATTACTTTTAGTTTCTCTATCCAGCTAAAATTTAATTTTCTTCTCTTTCCCCATTTCCTCGTATTTCTGGTCCTATTTCAGAAGAAATCAGTGTTTTCAAGAAAACCAAGAGTGTACCATTAATAGGATTCTTACTTTGAAAGCTATTTGCAAACAAATGGCTTCATTCATCCAACCATTTATTCATTCTTTCATTCATTCAATAAAAACCAATTTCAAAACTTAATGCCTATTATGAATCAGATACCATGCTATATCCCATAAAAGGCTTGCCATATAAGGGTGAACTAAACAAATTGCCTTCCCTGAAGGAGTTTACAGGCTGGTGGTGGAAGCAGACACAACATAGGTAATTAATTCTAACCAAAGGGAGAAGTAAATGATAAAGGTAAGCACAGCAAGCTTTAGGAGGAAAGAGAAAGTACTGTATATTTCCTCTCTGGGATGGCAGAAGGCTTTGTAGAGGAGGAGATGCCCAAGCTAAAGGATGAGCAGAGGTTAGCTAGTCTATGTAGAGAAGAAAAATGGCCGAAGTATAGGAGAACGGAAGTAGAAAGTGTGACAAGCTGCTAAGTGTCGCTAGAATGTGAAGCACAAAGCAAGGAGGTGAGCAAGGACT
Organism: Avahi laniger; assembly: GCA_963575035.1. Classification (NCBI taxonomy): domain Eukaryota; kingdom Metazoa; phylum Chordata; class Mammalia; order Primates; family Indriidae; genus Avahi; species Avahi laniger. The sequence goes on from CAUYSK010115642.1 coordinate 20,532, forward strand.
AGGTAGTGGGGACTCTGGTGCGCCTTAGAAAGGAGCTTCATGTTATTCCATAGATCAATGCTTCTCAAATAAGCCTGTGACCTTTTGCCCTTGGGAATCTCAGTGGGGGCCAGTGTGGTCAGCGCTCTGCAATCTGTGGTAACAGGGCAAGTGATAAGACAGGTGGCTGTTGTCACCAAGTTCCATAGCGACAGAAATTTCAAAGGCTTTGACCTTTGTTATTTTGTTTCCTTCTCTATCCAAACTAAATCTGAAAGTTTCTAACATGACATCCCTCTACCTGGAATGCCTTCCCTCCCCTCTGGAAGGCAGCTTAAAATGGAAAGAACCCACAGAGCCCTGGATTTCAATCCAAACTTTGCAACTTCCCAAAACTCCTTTTAAAAATACAAAAACAGGATGACTGACATTTACATTTTTTGTATTTCCGCTGTGTAGAATAAGCTTTATGCAACGTGACCAGTTTTAACATCAGGGCTTTAGTCTCTTTGAAGTCCAGCCTCCGGTGGCCACTCCCCTGGGAATGGTTGGCCTCAATCTGCCCTTTAAGAGTTACAATATAGGTTTTACTGCCCAAGCCATTTGGAATTTGTAGTCCTTGTTTAGCTTCTCCACAAGATTCTATCCTTCTCATCAAAATACCTAATGGTGTTTTCTAATAGTCCAATACCCTACTATTGCCAAAACTTTCAATCTACTCCGGAAGCGCAGACCAGCTCCTTGGTGATGGGCTGTTCTACTTACAGTTTAAGAACTATTGCAATGTATTATTTTCAGAAGTTATTCTTGGACATTTAACTCATTTCCCAATGGAAGTGGTTCTTTTCTTCTAGCTACTTTTGATTCATCATCAGGTATTTGGTAGCTATCCCTTTGCAGACAGCAGAGTCTGTCCACCTGATAATAGTATGACATTTTTGAATGTTCCCAGCTTTATCACTTCCTAGTTCTCTGGGAGGCACAATATATAGGGGAGGAACTCAGGCAACTTGAGTTTGAATCCCAGCTATCCACTAACTGGATGACTTCTGGCTGATCACATGACCTTTCTGAGTCTCATTGTAAAATAGGAACGATGATGCCTACTTGTGAGAGTTCTCTGTGAGTAATAAATGAAGGATCATGCCTGGTACACTGCTTATCCTGTTATAATGGGTATTCAACAAGTACGACATCCACACCAGCCCTCAGTGGTCTCATCTTCCCCTGAACTTACAGCGCTCGATGACCCCAACAGGGACAGAATACTTACATGCCTGTGGAGTCCAGAACGTAACTGGGGTGAATGAGAATTAGTAAAATCACACTGCAAGCTTGCAGTTGCAAGGCAATTGAGAGATGACCTCAGCACTGGAGGAAACAGGGAGTGCTGAGGACGCCCATGGTAAACTGGGGAGGGGATGCTTCATCTAAGTAACACACTCCCCACTCCAGCCCATTGACGCCCCAAATGAGGACAAACACAATTGACAGATCTTCTCATATTTCATAGGAAGCCAAAAATACAGATTTTTAGGTAAAGTCTCTTTACCTAAATATTTTTAAATATTGGCTCACTAAAAAATACAAACAAACTTGGAGCACAAATATTTACCTGAGATTAGTCCAGCCTATTGATGGGGAGGCCCTGTTCAATTACATTTACCTGATATCACAATTGCTTATATTGTTCCTTAGCTTTTTTTTTTTTAATAATTATTGTGTATTTTTCAGTGCTTAATCTCTGTCTGTGAAGCTACTTGAATAGATATTTGAGATCAGGGATAGTGCTTGCTCAGGAAATATCCACAATGGGTAAACTCTCCTTTGGGTTATATTCTTTCAGATCTGGAAATGGCTTGCTTTCCCCCAGAAGAACATGTTGATTTCTTTCTGCCATGAGACAGGAATACAACAGCTGGCTGCCTCTGGGAGGTTGAAAATAAACAGGTTCAGAAGCCCTGAGAACAGCAAATGGGCGTTGTAGGTGGAGAAACAGCCCAAAATAAATACAGCTGTTGAGGCGGAAAATTCTATTTACTTTGGCTCTTTTGAGGTCTACACTAAGGGAGGGAGAGCTGCTCTGAGACTCTCTTTATATTGATGAGAACCCCACTCAGGGGCTGGTCCCCAGTGCTGGTCACATTCATACTAGTCAGTCAGTACATATGTGATGATTAACAGATGAACTGGGTATCTGAAATGACGGAGGATATTTTAACAAAATGAAAATTATGAGTTGAATGTCTCTCTACTGGATTGCCTGTATTGATGTCTTTCCTGGTCTGGATTGTAACTCATATTAAACATTTTTAACAACTTCCTTTTGTTTGTCAAATAGACACAATAGAAAAGCCATTAGCTTGGAAGGCAGAAAATCCGGGCTGTAGTCTTAGTTTGCTAACTAGCTGTCTGAGCTCCGTAAGTCATCGCAATTTTCTGGGCCTCCATTTTCTCAACTGTAGAGCAAGCGATTAAGAGAGAAATTCTCCAGGGAGGCAGTGACAGGTGTGGAAAGGGTGATAGGATGAGGGCCAGAAGGTCTTCATTCACACCCTGGCTCTGACGACTCTTCCCAGTGTGAACTTGGATGGCAAAAAACACAATCTCTAAATCTGTCTTTACCTCTGCCAGACAGGACCAACCCAGTCTCCTCCCACTGCTGTGACTGTGAATTAGAGAACAGAATTTATGTGACAGTGCTTCTTAAATGGATGTATGATCACAGATGCTGCTATCAGACAGACCCAGCTTTGAATTCTAATTCTGTCACTTCTGTGTGCTTATGGACAGGAGACTTAAGATCTCTAAGCATCATTTTCCTCATAATTACAAAATGAAAATAATATCTACTTCATAGGCTTGCTGTGGTGATTTACAGTACATGAAATAATGTAAGGAAAGTACTAGAACAGGGACTGGCACAGAGTGATATAAATGGTAAGTTTTACTGTTAGTAAAATACAAATGATATTGATAACATCTCCATCTCAAACGTTTATGATTCTGATTGGCTGACACCCAAATCAAATTTCTTTAAACACTTTGATCTCAGACGAAATTGTTTTCCTCCCTTAACAAAAGAAAAAAATATCATCACACAACAAAACAGTGATCCAGTTTAGTCACGATTGAACTTAGTTGTTTTTTGAAGCCCATAAGAGAATAAAGCCAAGACATCCAAAAATTCCACCCCAGGCTAAATCTACCTACTACACTGAGGTAAAAAGTAATGAGAAAGTATCCTTCAGCCAGAAAAGATCACTTTCCCTTTTTCAGAAAGCAGTCCAGGGAAACACAGTTGGGCTTATAGTGGACCAGGAAGAAAAACCAAAAATCTCAGATAGACACTGTTGCAGATTATGTGCTCAGGGCAACAGTCCAGACTGTAAAACCCAGATCACAGGAGTAAACACTTCGTCTAAATGGCTCTCCAGACCTTGCCAATATCACCGGGTACACTTAACATCAAACTGCATCCAGATGGCAAGAAAAGGTGTTAAAATTCTCATCATGAGACAAGTGAATTAATCATTCATTTATTCACTGATTTACTCATTCAAAACACAGCTATTACTAGCCTAATATGCACTCGCCATGATACAGTAGACTCTGGGGCTACCGTCATAAACAAGGCAAAGTCTCCATTCTCAGGAATGATCTGAAATACCAAGATTTTCACACATTTTACTCTAAGGACTTTGTAATGTCAGGGCTCTAGTGATTAAATATTAATATACATGAAACAATATTAAATGTTTCTACTCTTTACCACAGATATCTTACAGCTAATAATCTATCCCCCACTAAAAGGAAAGACTAATTATATACATAATCATGTTCATGGTACATTATTTATAATCATAGCAATATAAATGTTCAATAAATCAAATAATGATTGAAAAGGGGGTATATGAAATAATGGAATACTACGAAAACATTTAAAATGATACAATTACAAAGATCAGCAGGGTGAAAATTGCTTATTCATGTGAGATGATAGAAATAATGGAAAATTATGATGTATCAAAGACATTCAAACTTGTATGTGATTACAGCTATAAAAAATACACATTTATTTCTGAATAAGGCCTGGAATATAATATAAAACATTTGTAGTTGTATAAGAATAGTGGGACTTTTGATAATTTTTTCCCATTTTCTAGACTTACTATGTTATTACATGTGTAAGCAAAGCAAGAGGTTGACGCACGCTGTGATTTGAGTGATGGGAGAAAACGTTGCTAATCTTTATAAATATCTCTTTCAATACCATGTCACTGAACACAAAGTTATCAATTTTTAATTCTCTTTCCAATCTGGTTCCTTTCTACATTCTCAGTGACGATGCTGTAGTTCAGCTTCTCACCTCACCTGAAACTCCTGAAATAGCCTACTAACTCATCTATGCCTTCACTGTCAGACTCCCCAGTTGCTTCTCCATTCAGCCAAAAGGCTTAGTTTCCTAGGATATTCTGTCATGGTTTAAATGCCCTTGTCCCAACACACCAGACGTGTGCATTTATATCATGTCTGTTCTACAAGATTGTCGTGATCCCTGACATTAGGGATGCATGTACAAAGCAGAAACAAACAGCTTCGTTTCCACTATTCCACATATCCTCTCTTTGGTATGACTAATCCTAACTCCTTCAATTTAGAACTGGGAGGTAGAAGAGTATATTGGATCAGACATCAGGTTCTGCAGAAGACTAGCTGAAACACTTCTGAAGGTTAAAATAAGATGAGGGATTTATCATGCAAGATATAAGACTAATTAGAAGGCAAAATAAGTACAATAATCTGGGTCCTTAGTTCCCAGTAATGATTGAGTAACTCCCATCAAACTAACCCTCCACATATAACAACTAAAATTCTGGGTAAAATATAAAAAACAATTCCCTGGAAGATCCGAAGAGCAACTAAAAGCAGGCATAAATTGGAGTGGAGTCTGCACTTAAATGAAGGAAATGGAACTCGGTGAGTTTTCCACTTTTTAATGAATTTTTATTTGAGGGCAAGCATTAGTCAGCTAAACCTCAAATAGAAGTCTATAATCCTAGTGGCTTGAAAATCCAAGGGACACTGGGGTCAACATAGCAGCTGAAAAGTGAGGGGAGAAATCCAGGAAAGGAGAGAACCAGAAAGGAGAATTCCAAATTCTGCATGCAAATTCTGCTCAAATCTCTGGCAGACCCCTGAACTGTTCATGCGTGGAGCAGACACCAAACCCCTCTGTGAAAGCAAAAGGAGTTGAACAGAGATTTCATTTTCAAAGCAGAGTTAAAAGTTTGAGACCAGCAAATTTAATTACCTGCAAAATTAGCGCAGTTGAGAGGAATATAACAGAATTCAGAGACTTGAAATATTATTTACAATGTCCAGGATAATCCAAAATTACCAAAGAAAGAAATAGGATAAAGAATTAGAATAATGTGAAGAAATAGGATAATGTGGTACATACTCTAGAGAAATTGCAGCCAGTGGAGACTGGCTAGATGTTGGAATTTGCAGAAAAGGATTTTATTATAACTATCCTCAAAAACATAAAAGAAAATATGCTCATACTGAATGAAAAAGTGGAAAGTATTCCAGCAGAGAAACAGTTGCTATTTTTTAAAATGGAAATTCTACAACTGGAAAATTTATCTGAAATTTAAAAATAAGGGATTTTTCTCAGGAATAGACGGAATGACAAATAGAATAGAAAGCCCAGAAACAGACCCATGAAAGTGTGAAAACTTGATATATAACTGAATTGACATTGAAGACCAATGAGTAAAGAACAGGCTATTCAACAATGTATATGGGATAAATGGATATCCACTTAAACAATGGAATAGATCCTTCCCTTACACCACACACAAAACCAACTCCAGTGAGCTTAATGGCTGAACTATAAAAGGCAAAACATGGAAAAATTTTAGAGGACAATATAATAGAAAATCTTTGTGACCTTTGATCAGGATTCTTAAACAAAAACACAAAATATTAAACATAAAATTGTAAATTGATAAATTTAAATATTTTTAATGTTAAAGCAAGATATAATAGTGTACATAGAATATGCTATCTCTTTAATAAGAAAGAAGAAAAAATAAGAGTACATATACATTTGTTGTTAAAAAAGAAGCAGAAAAAAGACAACCAACAACAGATTAAAATGATTATCTACATAGAGTAGTTGGGAACAATGTGGAGACTAAAAACATAGGCATCTTTTATAGGTGAATATATATATTTTTTCACCTATAAGACATATAAATATTACAAATATTTTTAAAAGTCAAATCAAAGCGGATTTTAAAAACCCAAATTCCAAAATTGAATACAAATAGAAATAAATGACTCTACCTATAAATCAAGTTGATAGAATACTTAATTAAACAGGAAAAATAATTAATTCAAATAACTTTTGAACACAATTCTCTGACGGTGCACCCTTAATGTGCTATAGTCCAAGAATAAAAGGAACTGCGAAGAAATTTGAACTCTATTTAGTAGTTTTGTTTCTAATTGGGGTGCTGGTGTTGTATTAAAACTGTTTTGTGTGCCATAGGGCCAATGAGTAAATATTGTTTGTAGTGTTGTTTTGGGAAATAGCGTTTTCACTATGGGAGAAGGAAGATACAAAAACGTAAGGGAAAAAGACAGGAAATAAACATGTGGTAATGCTCTTGAATTACAAGTATCAGTAAGAATTCAGGTTATTTTTTAGAAAAAAAATTTCCCCAGTGCTGTTCCCTGGAAAGAGCTAGAAGCAACGAGGCACCAGCAGCAATGATCCCTCCACTAGAACCCAGAACTCCTTGGAGAAATCATTGAATCCAAGTCTAAGACAGTCCAAGTACAAAGAAAAACTGAAGCGTCACAGGGTGCCAGAAAGAAAGTATGTGCTCAAAGACTGGAGGATTCATTCTGTTATCGGCAACAGAGCTATTTTCCAAGTGAAAAATTACTTGGAACACTTATATGTAAAGGAGACAAAAGCAGAACTGTAACATAAATAGGGTGCCCAGAGCCTGATCATTCACTCTCTGTCTTCTCTCCCATCTTTGTTGAGTGGCAGCTTCTAAGATCCATGGTTTGAGAGTCACTGGTCTATTGAAAAGAGCCTGCGTTTAAACATCTGGAGACCTGGATTCTAGTCCAAATTTGGCTCCAAACTAGCATATAGTCTTAGGTAAATATTTAGTCTCTCTGGGCCTGTTTACTTATGTGTAAAGCAGAGCTAAAGCTACTAATTTACCTATTTTTCAGTCGTGAGCGTCAAATAAGAAGACAATTGTGAAAATGCTTTGAAAGATTAAAAAGAGTGGTTCATACTAGTGTAATTTATCACACCCCATGGGACCTGTAGACACATTCTTGTACACCACTTGGCAGCTGTCATTCCTAGCAGCTGCCAAATAGCAATGTAGCAATAAGGGATTTTTAATATGCGAGTATATCGGGGGAAATGGAGGCTCCTTTCCAGCCTTCCTTTCATCATAAATTTACTAGTCATGTACCATGTCTGGCAGCACAAAAACAAAGACGCAAGATTACGTTCTCAAAGAGCTCACTGTCTAATAAAGGAAAATCAGCATAAATAAAATACTTACTATATAGTATAACCACAATGCTGGGAGCATTCATAGATTTTCGACCACGAGACAAGGCAATTAATGGTGCCAGGATTCAGAGGAGAGTGGGTGACATGGAATACTGCATAGGAATGCAGGTGCCAACATGGCAAATCAGCTGGCAAAAATTAATGAGTACTAACTTGGAGGTAAAAGTAGCAGATTAAACACACGTACCTACTTTCACTCATCTTCTAAATCCCAGTACAGTGGCAACCTGAATCTAGCAATATAGCAAAAGGGTACTGTAATTTAACCATGGAGGTTTATGCCAGCAAGTCAAGGCTGGTTTCACACTTTAAAATTCGTCAATCAATGTATTATAATTTGACATATTAAGAGGTTAAAGGAAAAAAATCATATGATCAATTCAATAGATGAAAGAAAAAAAACATTTGATGAAATTTGAAATTCTTTTCTTTTAAAAACAAAAAGGTTAGCAGGCTGGGCGCAGTAGCTCACACCTATAACCTTAGCACTTTGGGAGGCTGAAGTGGGAGGATCGCTTAAGGCCAGGCACTTGAGACCAGCCTAATCAATATAGCGAGCTCTCGTCCCTGCAAAAAAAAGAAAAATCAGCCAGGCGTGGTGGTGTACACCTGTAGTCCCAGCTATTCGGGAGGCTGAGGCAGAGGAATCAGTTTAGCCCAGGAGTCTGAGGTTGCAATGAGCTATGATGATGCCACTGAGCTCTAGCCCAGACAACAGAGTGAGACCCTGTGATAAAAGAAAAAGAAAAAGAAAAGATAAGACAAAGCTTAGCAAAGCTGGAATAAAACAAATCTTCTTTATTTGAAAAATAATAAATAAAAATAATATTTAAAACCTCACAAGCAGGCTGGGTGTGGTGGCTCACACCTATAATCCTAGCACTCCTGGAGGCTGAGGCAGGAGGATCGCTTAAGCTCAGGAGTTTAAGACCAGCCTGAGCAAGTGCGAGACCTGGTCTCTACTAAAAATAGGAAAATTAGCCAGGGGTTGTGGTGTGCACCTGTAGTCCCAGCTACTTGGAAGCCTAAGGCAGGAGGATCGCTTGAGCCCAGGAGTTTGAGGTTGCTGAGAGCTAGGCTGATGCCATGGCACTCTAGCCCGGGTGGCAGAGCAAGACTCCACCTCAAAAAAATAAAATAAGACCGCACAAGCAAACGTAATTTTTAATGAGGAGACACTAAAAGTTTTCTCTATGATATAAGGAACAAAATAAGGATGGCACTATCCCACTTCAGTGAACATCACCTTAAGGGTTCCAGTCAAAACAAAAATAAGACAAAGAATTATGATATATAAGGACCGAACAAAAAATATAAATGGCATTATTTGGGAGTGATATGATTGTGTTCATAGAAAATGTAAATTAATCTAGAGATAAATTATTAGAGTAAATAATTCAGTTTAGCAAAATTACTAGACAGAAAACAATATAAAATTTGTTATTTCTATATATGAACATTTAGAAAATAAAATTTAAAAGAATATGCCATTCTTTACAATATCAGAAATATTAAGTAACAAGCATTAACTGTAATTTAAGATTTATGAGAATTTTATGGCAATGCCTATAAAATTATAATAAGGAAAATTAAAGGAGACCTAAACAAATAACGAGGTTTATTGTACCTGGATTGGAAGATTCAATATTGTAAAGATAGCAATTCCCCACAAATTATTCGAGAGTTTCAATGTAATCCAATCAAAATCTCAATAGGTTTTTGAAGAGATATTGACAAGGCAATTCTAAAATATATAAAAATTCAAAGAGCCAAGAATAGCCAAGACACAATTATAGTTGGAAGATTGGCTCTTCTGAATATTAGGCTTATTAAAGGCCATAATATTCAAAAGAATGGCGTGTTGGTACAAGGATAGGAAAGCAGGCCAATACGATAAAATATGTGTATGCCAGAAACTACCCTGCACACATATGGATATGTGATTTATGACAAGAGTAGCACTACAGAGAAGTAAGAAATGGGTGGACTTTTCAATAAATAATGACAGGGAAGTTCAGTATTATTTTGGGGAGAAAATGATATTGGAACACTTTCCCTACAACAAAATCAATTCCAGTGTGTTCATGGCACTAAATAGGAAAAGCAAAACAATAAGCCCTTTTGGAACATCATATGGGAGAATATTTCCATAACTTCAGTGTAAGGAAATTTCCTCAAACAAGATTAAAGGATTAACCTTTAATAAAGCTATAATAAACTTGACAAAATTAAAATTAAATACTTCTGTTTATGAACAATACACGCCATTAAAAGAAACAATGACAATTCAGGAGTAATGAGTACTCCTAGCATCTGGATTGTGATTTCTTCATACTGTTTGTCTAAAACGGAAACCAGAGCACCTCACAGAAATGACGATTTCAAACCCGGAACAGGAAATGTACAGGATGAATCTGGGGCATCTTCTCCTTCCTGAAAACAAGAAAGTTATTGATGGCTGCTAGAGTCATACCAAAAGAACACCAATAAGAAAGGGTTCATACTGGCCAAAAATGGACAATTCAAGTATCTAAAAAAAAATAATGACTCCGGGCCGGGCGCGGCGGCTCACGCCTGTAATCCTAGCACTCTGGGAGGCCGAGGTGGGCGGATCGTTCTGAGCTCAGGAGTTCGAGACCAGCCTGAGCAAGAGCAAGACCCTGTCTCTACCAAAAATAGAAAGAAATTAATTGGACAGCTAAAAATATATA
>CAUYSK010115643.1:0-24561 GCA_963575035.1 Avahi laniger
TCACTTCGTTGTAAAAGTTAGTTTGCACACCTTCCCAGCAAGGGTGCTCACCACCGGCTCCCTGAGAGAGGGTTTTGAAGTGCGGTGTTAGCAATTTCCCTTTTTTCCTTCCTTCCTTATGTCTGCCTTCCCCACCCCCACCCCCACTCCCACTCCATCTCCTCGTGACAGCCTGGGCCAAGTTTGTTGCTTGCAGCAGAAAGACTCAAACGTTTTCGTGATCCGACTGTTTTCAAACAGTCTCAGCTCCTGTGAGCCTCACCAGCTGTGACTAATAGCAAAGAGAAGGGAGGAAGAAGCTTCTCCAGGCCTGCAGGCTTCAGACAGGCAGGCTCTGGGGGAAACAAGAGAAAGCCATTAACTAACCACAGTGTTATCTTGATTCTCTTGGAGAAAGGAGCCAGGGACGCCTAATGAACTAGCCTTAACGTTTCAAACTGAATGTGCCTCTGGGAGCTCTACTAGAACAAACAGTGTGACAGATCAATGCTTGGTTCCTATATCAAGAGAAAAGGTTATTCGCTCCTCTAAGGAATTAGAGGATTAGTATATCTCTATGATATACTTTATCTCCTTTTAAAATTTAACTTTTCTTAGTATAGTAAGGTAGAAGTAGTGGAAAGTGGATGGGAGAGCGTGCCTATGTGCGGAAGCATTTAAACATACTGGTTTTCAAGTTCGTTAATACAGGAGATCCTCCTGTAGGATATAATAGCTTTTCTTTTCACACTTTCAATTTTTTGTTGTCGTGGCTCCACGCAAGGTAGACATTTCAAACAAAATCACACAGCCTTCAATTCCTGAGCCTCAGACCGAGATGCAGGTCAAGGTACAGGCAGGCAAAGCTGATCTTTTCAGTTCAAAAATCCCTGCGTGGCTACTAGCCAGAGATTTTCAAAAGGTGAGCAGGTTTTTTAGCCAAATCCTCCAAAATGTTCATTTTCTGGAAGGCTTAACTGCATCAGTTATCATTTTGAAGAATTTCTTGATATGAAGCGATGTAAAATACAAAATTCTTGTCAGTCGGTAATGGCTGAGATTGGAGTGTGCTTTTTAAGTGTCCTCTGCGAGGGTGACTGAGGGAATGCCAATTGTACTCTTGTAGAAAACTGGTCTTGGATTCCTAAATTAAAAAAGAATAAGGAAAAGGGGGGTGGGGGGGAAGGAAACAATGGTTCTAATCATTGCCCCAGTTCAGGAAGCCCTTGTTCAGGTCAGATTCACACATGAATTCTACCTTTTTTTTTAAAATTTTAATTTTATTTTAATTGGCCAATAGTAACTGTCATTTGGATTAGGTCAGAGAGATATTTTGGAGGGAGTGCTAGTTTTCAGCCAGCAAGGTATCTTCTAATTGTGGTAATTTGATAATGTGGCTTTAATAAACAAAAGTAAGAGTAAGATCTCCCTCCTAGTCTCCTGGATCCCAAGGGCTCTTTTGGAGTCACAATCTAAGCTGAGTTCTCTTTATCTATGAGAAGGACTTGCCCAGAACGGCCCTCTCTGCCACGTTTTATCCATCAACATACCTGCCTATTGTGCACAGCTAATTGTTGTAGAGTAGTGTAATATGCAGTTAATTTTTCTGTGGAAACTTACTACTTCAAAGTCCTAAAAAGTGTATACTTTGACTCAGCAAGTCCCATTTCAGTATTTTTTTTCCTGGGGAAATGATGAAGGATATATGCAAAAATTTACCTATAGAAACATTTATTAAAACAGTAATAATGTTAAAATATGCATTTCCAAGCTAATTATGTCCCTACCCATGTAAGAAAATCATTGTCTTAAAGTTTCTTTTTTCTTTTATTTAACAAAGATACCACAGACTGGGTGGCTTAATAACAGAAATTTATTTCCCATAGTTCTAGAAGATAGAAAGTCCAAGATAAGGCACCAACAAGGTAGGTTTCATTCTGAGACTTTTTCTCTTGACTTGTAGGTGGCCACCATATTTACTTTACTGTGTGGTCATATGACTTCTTCTTTGCACAAGCTGGGTGGTGGGGGAGGAAGAGAAGGAGAGTGTGTTCTCTGGAGCTCTCTGATATGTCTTCTCATAGAACACTAATCCTATTGTATCAGGACCCCACTCTAATGACCTGTTTAACTTGAATTACTTCCTGAGAGGTCCCATGTCCAAATACAGACACATTGGGGGACAGGGTTTCAACATATGAATTTTGGGGGGGGAGGCAACAACATTCCATCCTTAACATAAAGTTTTCTAGTTAGTGCAACTTTTTATTAATGAGGTATTCTTTAGATAATTATTTCAAGGAATTTCATTGAGTCTCAAATAAGATAACATAATTAGGCCATAGAAACTTCACACCAATAGCCTGAAGAAAGTGTCCTTGTTGCCTTTCACACAGGAAGTCAGAAGGCCTGAGCTCTACCCTTAACTAGCCATGTGACCAGAAACAAGGCCCATAACCTTTCTACATCTTGATTTCCACATCTTTAAAGAGAGATCTTTAAACCAGATGTCTTCTTAAATTTCTCTTAGCTCTAAATTTCATACATCTGTGACTTCTTGCAGCTCAATGTTCTCACACCCATGATACAACTGTCAGAAATTATAATGCGGTAAATAACATATTTTACAAAATTCATAGTTATAAAAATTGCATGCACAAATAATTTATTCATGTGTTCTTATTTTCTAATGAGATTCAATTTCTACTATCATTTTGGATGATTGTTATATTCAATAGAATAAAATATGTACAATTTTCTTCAGTTTGACCCTTGAGGTTGGAAGCCAAGGGAATGAAATATAACTCAAATATAAAAAAGAAATTGAATCCATATTTGGAATTTCAGCAAAAACAGGAACAAGAAGGAGCATTCCAGGAATATAGTGTAATTCATTTTTATGAGTGGAATATTAGAAAACGTATTTCAAAATCTGAGTCTTCTTAATACTCTTTATATTAATATTTATTGCCTAGTAATTTCCTCCATATATGCCATAAAACACGGACAGTTTGGTCTGATGAGATCCAAGTACCAATTATATAAACAAGTTGATAAGAACATAAAAGAAAAAAATGAGAAGTAGAAAAATAGCAGATTTTACTTCAACAGCTCTTTAAAAACCTGAGAAGTTAAAGGTTATCGACTTAGGTTTGACTCTTGGGTTATGCTTCAGACAGCTAGATTTATGAAAGAACAAACCACTGAGAGCTCCAATATGCTAGAGGAGTTGAAACAATTAGCATCAGAGGAAGATGCAATGCAACAGTGGGTGAAATCAGCCCTGGAATCAAGAGTCTAGAAAACATTCCAAGATTCTTAGAGACAAAAGATTCCATTCAAGTGTTTAGCGTTTTGATAGGTAATTACTTTAAAAGACTCTCATTAAACAATTTCCATTAACATATCCCATTGAGTATAGATGGCTTAACTCTATAAGGCTTTCTGGGTGTGCCTTTTCATGCAGTGTTTAAAAATGTTTTAGAAACCTTTTTTACCTCCTGTTTCTTGCTGCATCTCATGATTGCCTGGAATACAATCAAAGTTCTAGTCCCCATATTCTCCATCCTAGACCCCCTGTAACTTTAAGCTATGCTAGACTTAATTGGATTTGAAAAAAGTAAGCATCAAAAATCAACAAAGACAAAAATAGAGCACTTCTATTTTGGGGAAATATGGTAATTTTAAGGATGAGGTAACATCTAGAAATTGTGCTCTTGAGATAAAGCTATGACCAAAAGAAATTTAATCTGGACAATTACCTATAGAAATGAGGCTGGGTAGATAAACAATTTGGACAGGCCCAAGCAGAGGCAGAAAATTTGTAATTTAATTATATGATTATGCTCTCTACATAACTTCCATTATATACTTAATTGCCAGTTCTTTTCTTGATTTTGTAGTTGACAAAATTTGCCATATATTTCATGATGACCCTGTATAGTGGAAGTTGGGAGAAAGATTGAAGCTTTGCAGTCATACAGGTGTGGTTTCAAATACTCACATCTCACAGAAGCTGTGTAGTATTGGGGAGTTTCTCTGCCAGCTCTTCCAGCTTTGGTTTTTGTTTTACAGTCCTCAAGGTAAACACCCTCTTCTTGTCGAAACCTCTGATACCACTCAACATTCTAATCCTTCTTTGTGATATAATTCTATTTTCTTTTTATCCTTGACAGTTATTGCTAGATGATATTTTTGTTTATTTGTTTATTTTCTCTCTTTGCCCACAAAAATGTAAACATTGTGAAAGCAAGGCTCTTTTCTGCCTTGTTTACTTGACTCCCCATGCCTAGAATGGTACTTGGCACCCAGGTTCTCAATGCATATTTGTAACAGGCATATTGAATGAGCGAATGAATGAATGACCTTTCATGGCCTCATTTCTCACTAGGGGATGGCATCGCCTACCTCAGAACTGTCTCTAGCACACAGTATCAAAGTCCAATTTTAAATGATTTGCCTAAGAAGTGCCCACATCACATATTCATTCTTTTCCCTCCCCCCTTTCCTATGTTTATTTCCTGATTGCAATTAATGAGAGAAATAAAAGTCTTTGTGCATTGAACTTTTGACATCTTCCCTTTTCCGTAATGTGAACAGGCTAAATACATTTCCAGGAAATAGATATGCCTGGCTCTCCTTTAATTTTCAACAAACCTCTACCCACCTCCTCCCACAAAACAATTGTTTGGATTTTGTGATTTTTATTTTCTCTAGTGTGTGTCTACTTCTCTTGGTGGTTCTGCTTACAAGAGAGAGATATCTCTTTAGTTTGTGTTTATGTGTGTTTTCTTTGTCTTTCCTCCTTTTTTTTTTCCTACGAGAAGATAATCAGGTTCTCATGTTACTACTAAGTGTTCTAGTGGATGGAAAAAGGTTGCCACATGAGGTCATTGCTGTGTGGATGAACTTGTAGACACTGACATATCAGAAAGCATCTAAAGGAAATATTATAGGGGCCATCAAAGCCGTTTCAAATTTCCTGATTGCATATATTAAAATAGGATAAGCTCCGATTACTGGAGTACTTGCTTCAACATAATGGAGAATCGGAGCTGTGTGTGGATTCTGATCTCTCTAAGCAGCCAAGTGTATCCAAAAATATGAAAATAAAGTTAACTACCTATAGTTGGAATATCAGTATCACTTGGGGCAAGAGAAACAGGTTACAAGAGTTCAGTTTAGGTTTGTAGCTTTTTACCGAATGCAGTGTAGACTTGAAATGCATAGCTTCGTATTTCTTTTTCCTGGTGATAAGTCAGATAAGACATGGTAACTTAGCCTTAATTGTTTTAAACCTTTCTCTCTGTGACCATAAAGTGACCATTTACAAATTGAAATGCGTTACTGACCTGAGATCCAGTTGCTTCTGGACCTGTCAATACAAGCAGGACTTCCAGCGAAAACAACAGCCAACTCATGCAAAAAGTTTCCCACTGTCTGTATGAGAGGAGTTGTACCCGAAGACAGCTGCTTAGAACAGCTGTCTACTTACACAGCCATCTTAGGGGAGAATGATTAATGAACTCACTTGGGCAGCAAGGAGCCCAGTTCACTGATCCATAGTTGCAGCACAGGTATTGATGTGAAACTAATGAGAAATTTGATGCTCAAATTTGAATGTTTATTCCAATTACCAACCGATTCAATTTTTTTTTTAAAGGCTTAAAGCATTAACCTTTTGTTAAGAATGGGCAATGTTGAGCTGTGGTTTTGTGCCATGTGATAGAACCTGCAGACTGAAGTGACTGGGATCTGCTTTGACAAATGGTACTCCTCCCATGTACACAGCTTTCTTTAAATTTCATGTTAAGTGTTCAGCCAAGGAGGGAAGGAGAGAAGGAAGTACCTGTCATGAGTCTGTCATACTGGTAGCCACTTAGTGCTAAACACATGGACGTGATGAGGAGTCCCTCCCAAACCAAATTAACATGATCCTAGACTGAAAATGTTTCATTATGGAGTCCATAACAAGGTGCTGGGATTGTAGGTCTCCTCTATGATTAGAAGACATGTAAATTATTATGCACAGCTCTGACTTTCACCCTTTAAGAGAAATATTACCCAACTAGACCTTACCCCTGAGAAAGGACAAACATGTCAAAGACTGAAAAGAAAAAAAGAGATTTGCTTAAAAGAATAAAAATATACACGCTAGATATGCAAGCTAGAGGAAAGAAGACTGTGCCTGAGTTGCAGCAAATGTATTGCAGATCTACAATATGCATATACTGAAGAGTTACTGCCAGTCCATGTTGGACATCAGAGGCAGATACTGTTAATCTAATAGGTACTTTTTTATACTATCCAAAACTGGACTGATGTTCCAGCCTGCAAAGTGGAGATCTGGACAGCACTACCAACAAAACAATCAACGGGAGAGGTGAAATCCATTTGCCAGTCCAGGCTTGTAGGGATTGAGATCCTTGCAGTCACACTTCTGTCTCCTGAGGCTCGCTCTTTCAGGTCTCTGCTCACCTGTACCTAGTAGGTGAGGCCTTCCCTGATCACCTGAGACAAAATCATTGCTCCCTTCCTCATCCTGAACACCATAACATTGCACTCTGTTTATTTTTCTTCACCTGACATCTTACATTTTCACTTATTTGTTTGCTTGTTTTCTTCTATACCCAATCCAGAATGTGAATCCCACCAGCTGAATGACCTTGATTTGTTTACTGCTATATCCCCTGTGACTAGATGAGTGCCTAACTTGTAGTAGGTGCCCAGTAAATGGTTGAATAAAGGGCTGATTTAATCATGCTATCATTATGGATATCCTATGGGAAAATAATTGGATCTATTCTATGTAGCCCCTTAATATAGAAATAGCTGAAGTAGATAAAGGCTTTGAGAGTTGAATATAGCAGAGTATAAAGAAAAAATTCATATTAGATCCATCAAGCAAGATAATGGGCTGCTTCCTGCAGTGGAGAGTTCTTTGACAGCAAAGGTTGTGGAATCCTTGTGCCCATCCATCAGGAGAACAACAGAGACAGAACATCATAGATTCATGAATCCTATAGAAAGTAGACCTGACCACCTCTGAACTCCCTTCCAAATGTTATGTAACGTACCTGTTCCTTCAGAGGTTGAATGTCATGGTTAGAGATTTATATTGTTTCATTAAAGCCATTGAGCACTGTCTGCAGGCTTAAAGAAAGTTGTCATAAGATTCAAGCCTCTGTCTCTTCTTGGGATAATGCTAAGAATATTCTTATTACCATGTATGCCAGTCCCTACTAATGGAAGTGTAAGTGTGATTTTGATACACTGTTCTTTCCACAGAATGATTGAGGTTATCGCAGTATGTAAGCTATATCCTCAAAGCAAGGATCCTTTCAAAGCTGAGGGAAATATTTCAGATTATTAGAATGTCATTTAGGAAATGGCAACTTTATTGCTTGAAATGGGACTATGATGTGCAGAAAGAGTTAAATGTTCTTCCAAAGGAACCTGACTCTAAGCCAGGATATGGCATTAAGCAGAGAGAAAATTGGGCTGAATAATCCCTTTAGACTCTTTAAGGTGCTGAGCTGACATTTTGATATGCTGCAAGTTGGCAAGTCAACGTTTCCTAGTTTATCTTCAAATTCCACATTTAAAAAGTCTTATTTCCCTTTTCCAAAAAGACTATACCTGCAACCACCTTAAGCCATATCTGCACAAAATTGGATATCTTTTTTGTTAGTTCAGTAAAGGGAGAATTTAACATCCCAAATTTTGTGGAAAAATGAACCCTATTTCTGCTTAAAACTCATCTCTTAAATTTCATAATAGTCACAGAATTTTGTAAGGGTAATAAATTAGAAAATGATAGCAAGATGTAAAATGTTACAGTTAGTGCTATTGAAAATAAAAATTTAATACATGGTTGAAATACCGATTTTAAAATCAGTTGGGGCTAATTTATGAGGTTTGATTATAGATGTCAAAATATAATTCTTTTTCTCCTTAATCAGACAGGCTACTGAGAATGTTTCCATACAGGGATTTCCAAATTTAAATGAAAGAGGATTTTCAAATCTAACTAGTGTGTTGTGATAGCTAAAGGAAGATAAGTCAGTGTAGGGATGGAAAGAAGAGAATGACTATGAAAATTATTATAGATACATCTGATAGTCATAATAGAGATTCAGCAACATGAGATTTATGTCAACTACAACATTAATATTCTTCTCTTATCATGTAAATATCCTGTTTTCCACAAAGCCTTTGCCATTCCTCAGCCTAAGTTTGTTTTTCTTATGGGCTCCATCAGTATCCATTACTTCTCTTTCACGTGACTCAATACAGGTAGAATGACCTGTCCCACGCCACCATCTTTTCTAAGATATTAGCTCCATGAGGGCTGGGCTGCACCCATCATATATAGGGGACTGAAATAAAATAGAAGCTCCATAAATACTTGCTGATTCTAGGCATGATGCTTGAACCTCTTTAACAATATTTCTACCACAAGGATTCTCCAGCCTGAGCTCAATCATTCCAATACTGGAATCTACATTCTAGCCCCTGACTTGTGGGAGTACAGCAAGACTCTGACTTCCACCAACCCAGAGCCTCTCAGCAGATGCATAAATGGAATGTAACGAAAGTGCTCCGTACCATAATTAGCATCTGAAATGTCCTCTAAGACATTACAAGAACTGCTTGATCGTGTCAAGATGCTCTTCAGCCAGTGGCTTATGAGTGAGATTGATTGGGAGGGAGCAAAACTGCCTCCATTTTGCAAAGAGGAAATGTTTAGGTCCACAGGGCTCTGGCTTCGAGAACAGGAACTTGCTAGTGGTGCCCCGCTATTGAGGGATGTTGCTAACTCTGCTTATCAAATAAACTCTAAGCAGCCAAGGATGCACCATAGAGCAAAAGACCACAGCCCTGTGTATCTGTAGCAGAGAGAATCCTCTGCCCGACAGCAAGAATGGCATTTTCTAGCAATTTTTATGTTCAACTTTTCATGTATCAAAGAACAACAGAAAGACACCAGCCTAGGGAGAAGACCTTACCTGGAAAACTGTCTATATATATGCGAAAGTATAAATACCACTGTATTCACTTTGTCCCTTCAAAACAACGAGATATAATTAAAATAGAAATTTCTAACTGTGCAGTGCCACCGATATTCTCAGTGTCTTATAAGTTATTTACTACTGAAAGGGTGATTTCTCTTATTTCTATTTCCTATTTTTCTTCTGCCTAATGTGTGCATGTGTGTAGTGTTTCCAGATTTGAAAGGCTTCCTTTGCCTTTGTAGCGTACACACATACACACATACACACACACCCTTGAAATAAAGTGCCTGATCCCTGCTTTGGTTTTCGCCCCTCTGGTGGGTCAGGGGTCTCTCTCTGAGGAGTTTCCCTGCGCACTAGCAGTCATGCGGAACCTGCTTGCTGGCGTGCAGCTTGCACACTTGAAAGGGAGTGCCATAGAGATGGGCTGACCTTCCTGGCCTGGCGACCAAAAGGGAATCCCGAGGGGAGTACCTGGAGGGGGTGTTTCTCCTGTTGGTGGCATCAAGGTTGTTCACTTCAGTGGCTCTGTTTTAACTGTGCCCTTGTATTCTTTACTGACCATTGGAAAAGGTGATTGTTTTCTTGCCCCAGCTTCAGAGGCATTAAACCCTTCACCCTGACTTCTCTTAGAACAGCAAAGCTACGGAAGGAAGAAAAAAGGAGGGCCGAAGAATCTAACAAAGGACCTTGATGCTCTTATCACGTGGGTAATTATTGTGCTCACATGCGTGGGCTGGTGGGGAAACAGTGGGCTTGCTGCACAAGGGGGCTTCTGTTGATAATGTTTTGGGCACTCTTTTTATGTGTAGGGAGTTTTCCAGTTGCTGTACATTTCTACCTTTGTAGGGAGGGAATCTTGGTCACAAAACATGTTAGTTTTGAAAGTCGCGTCCTCCTGAAAAGGAGACAACTAAAATGACTTTTCAATTATGGCTAAACTTGAGAAAATCAATGATCTTAATGCCCTTTGCGTAGCAGTACACAGCAGCACAGGACGGACTAATGGTGTGCTTACAGTAGAGATAAATGCTAATGTTTTTAACAAACTTTCTTCATCTCATGAGAAACACATATTTCATATTATTGTTCTTTGGCTTTACAAATTCTATCACAGCTTCAAAGATACCTCCTAGAAACTTTAAAAGATTAAATATTTACCTTGGACAGAGGATTCGATATCTTGCATTTCACATTGGATAATTATAGGTCACATTTCCTTGAAATGTTTTGGAGAGATGAGTTAAATTTTGAAGGAGAAGCCTTCTATTTGAGCTGTGTGAACAAAGGCAAGTTTGTGTACTACAGGGCAGGCCCAGGGGATTTTTGCTAAGAGAGATGAAATGATTGTGGTGAAATCAAACTACCTCTGCAGCTCCTTTGTCCAGCTTATCCACTCTCCTGGGGGATCTCCTTTTGCCTGGGAAAAAGTCCAGCAGTGGTCAGGCAGAGGAGGATCAAATGAAGCAGAAGTAACTGTGCACACCCCCCCCCGGGGGGCCTCCCGCACGATGAAAGTAGACGATGCATAAGAGGCACTTGGAAAATCGTGAGATGCTGTTGTTACTGTAATTATGATCTTTAAGTTCCTGGGAGATGTTCATGGTGACATTGCCCTAGTTCCCCTGACTGCTGGAGGAAGTAATCTGCCAGGCGGGACAAGTCGCCCACCTACCTGTGTATTTTGAATGGACGCAAACATGACAAAATTACAAACTCATTTTTGTTGAAACAGTCTGACAGAAGTTGTTGTTTACACAACACACTCCATACAGGAGTTGATGAAACAATGACATTACTGCTACAACGAACTGATACTGATTTAGAAAGACAAAAACGCACAGGACGCCAAGAGTCATATTTTAATATGTGATTCGTAAAATGCTTGGTACCTGGGATATAGGGATGTGACGCATTTTACACCCGACGTAAGCCAGGCTGAGGAGATGATCTGGGGTTGATAGCAGCGTGGCAGAATTATTGGGCCATCTTGCCCAAAGGAGTGATACACTTGGAGCCATCTTTAGCAAATGGAATGTTCTCAACATGGTGAAAATAAAGTTGTCATACCCTAAAATCTCAGTCCAAACGAATTCGTATTTGGGTCTGCTTGCACTCCAAGACAAATCCCCAGCCAACAGCCTAGTTCCCGAGCTTCTTAGTAACATCTGGCTAATTTTAACTTGTGGCTGGAGGTTGAAACCATGTGAAATTCTGTGGTTATGGTAATTTCCACCAGGAAACCATGAGCCATCGAGTGGCACGTCAATAAAGAATCTTTAAGAGAGTTTATTTTTATTTCCAAGTTTGAACTCAAGGGTGAGTAATAAACACAGACAAAAGTGGCAAACTAGTTCTGCACACGGTTCTAGAAGCAGAAATGTTGAAAAAAACTTTCTCTGAAAAAAATGTTCTTTTTGATTCATGGGATTTTAGTAGCCAGGAGAGAGTCTTTCTAAGAGGAAGCACACAGTAGATGATAGAGGATTCCTCACTGCCGTTTAAACAGCACCCTGACCCTGAAGAGTTACCATTTTCTGAGTAGATTTATTTATCATATTGAATCCAGACCACAATCTGTGAAATTGGCATTATTCCCTTTTATAATAAAAGTCGAAGTAAACGAGACTCTCAGTTGTTTCAAACAAACAAATAAAACTTCAGAAACTCCTATTTTTCTTCCTTGGCAAAACACAGCTTTGCAAATGGCACTTCATTTGTGCCCTGGGCCCCTCTTCACCCGGGCCATGGTCTTGCCTGTTTCAGAATTGGGAGACACCTGCGATTTAGGTAGGAGAGAAAGCAGCCTCCTCCTGGGCCTGGCATAAGTATATTCTAATCATCCCCCACACGGAATTAGCTCTGATGTTGGTCATGTGGCAAACCCAGCTTCTTTGCAACAGTTTGTTGTCAAGGTTGGTGGCCTCCAGTCAGGGCTTATCTGTAAGTTACTTCTCGGGAATGGGGCCAGATCAATACCGTATTCTTTCAGACCTCTCTAAACCCAGCGGGGAAGGCAATCACCGTAGTGCGGCTCCCTGCACCTTCTGGAGCAGATCAATATTCCGACAGCACAGAGCTTTGTTCCTTCCCCAGCTTTAAGATGTCCTGCATGCTCTACATGATTGCTTAAAGGCTGCTTTCCCTTCCCTCATATGACAACACCGCTCCCGCCCTGATCTTCCTAATACCATCGCTGTAATTGCCTTGACATGAAATAGCAGCGCCAACCCCGTGCCCGGGCTTTGAGGTGTTTTATCTTTTTTGAACGTCTCTATTAGCAAAGGGTGTTGATTTGGCTTTAATACGTAGCCGGAGCTTTCAGGCGAACCTGCACTTATTTACACTGGTTTGCAAAACCCACTGAGATGATTTTACCTGTGGGAATCATATGGGGGACTGTTTCAGGGGAGAGGAAGATATAAACTCCTAAGCCCAAGAATATTAGCTTAAACTTTATGCAGCTTGAAGCCCATTATGTCTACCCCATACTGCCACAGCAATTGTCTGAGAAGGGCTCTGTGCTTTATTTACTTTTTAAGTGATGCTGGGTAAACTGAAATATTTATTCTACTGTTTTCAGCCAACATTCCATTAAGTAGTAAATAACACACAGGCTCAGCAAATCTCATTTTTCCAATTTTGGTTTTGTTGCTATTGTTGCTGCCTGCTAAGCAAAGTTATTGATATAGTCGGAATCCTTATCACATGCGATTCTTCTATTTTTTCCTCATACTTTTCCTCATACGCCTCTCCAAAAAAAAAAAAAAACCAATTGAAATGTATTTGCAAATAGGCATTACACAGTAGCATTAAAATTAGAAAAGTGTGAGAACCCACTAGTTTGTCTAAAGAATAAAAGCCAAGCACTTTAGTCTGCATTCAGATTGCTCCACACATATCTCCTTTGGCCTCTTCTCCTAGGACTTCATCTCATGGGCCACATCCCCGGCCCTAGATCCTAAATTCCACTTTGCTCTTTTGATTTGTGGGCTTCCCTTCACACTGTTTCCTTGCCCTTCCCTAGACACACAGAACTCTCAGCCTTCCTTTGTTCCTCTAAATCCTTCTTACCTTCTAGGTCTGGTATGAGTCTCAGCCCCTTTTCCTTTTGATACAGGTCCAACGCAGTGTGAGTCACAACAAGGCACTGCAACACGACTGGTCAGATTATAATCCGTCAGACTGTAGGACATTCGCTACCGTAAACAGTTGAACTTCCAAAATTTGCCAATGATTTGTCTTTCTAAAATGATAGTTGGATTCGACTTGAGGTTATCCTTAATCATCTTACTCTCTCTCTGGCACACTCAGATATTTTTAAAAGCAATAGCAGAGGGTGGGGCGGCACAACCTTAATTGTATCTTTCTGGAAGCCTGTCTTACAGGACTCAGAGGTCGCTTATAACTAACTGCTGCTTGGTGTTAGATAGGGAAGATATGTCCTAATGTCTCCAAATAGATCGTTTTGATGTGTTGGGTCATCCACAGACTCGATGCAATACCTTATGCATATCATTAGGCACAGAAAAAAAAAAGGACTTGTCAATATGCTGGCTGGTAGAAGTCTTTCTTTAGTAGAAACCGCATATATCTGTGGACTCTATATACATCACTGCTATGAAAAATCCCACACCAGAGGGAAATAATTCAGAAGAACTCTGGTATTGCAAACTAATTAGATGAATTGTCACTTTTTATGGCAGATGTATCAAGCAAAGTTGTTTTAGTTAGTAGCTTGTCTTAATTTAATACTCGGTCCATTTCTGGTTGAATATTTAAGTACAGCCCCTGAATATGTCGGCCTGCTAAGCTATGTAATTAAAAAGTCCAGCTGAAATATTCTGATGCTTTAAGCTGTGACATACAGGTAAGGAGAGAAACCAGCTTGTCAGATGCTTGACTGTCTTCAGGGGAAAGGAAGAAACAATTGGTTTCACTTGCTGGAACAGCTCAGAATGGCAGCCACGTAATAATGTAAAATGCTTTGAAATACAATGTGTAATGTTTATAATATACAGGGATAAGAGAAAGAGAACAAGACAGAGTGAATTATCTCTCCTGCATTTATGTAAGTTGCTTGCAGCTAAATTAATATGTATTTCAAACTAAATTATTATAATTTGTATTATGGTTATAGAAGTTACAAGTAACATGGACAAGATTTTATGAAATTTGTTTAAAAACCATTTGTCCGAGATATAGATGTAGACAGTACAGACATGAAGGAGGACAACGCTCATTATACCGTAGAAAACAGGTTGCTGATGAACAATGGGATATCTGCAGTGTAGTAAGTTGAAAGAAATTAAAATTAAAATTCCGTTTTTAATTGTTATTGTCATACCTACGTTTTGAACAAGGAAAAAGTCTCCTTCCTTCCTCCCTCCCTTCCTACTTCCTTCCTTCCTTCCATCCTTCCTCTTGTCTCCATTCTTCTCTCTCTCTCCTTCTTTCTCCACTTCTATTATAAAAGACTAGAGGGGTTATCAAAGTCCTCAATTTGAGCACTTACATGAGCTGCTACGAGAAGGGATGGAATTGGCTGGTACTTTCCAATTCATGACCTTGAGAATTTTTTGGTATTTTTACTTTTATGGTATTTTCTCTTCATCCCAATGATAATTGAAACTGTTTATCCCGGATCCCACTCCAACTTGGTGAGAGAATACTACAGAAACTTCTTTTAGTTTTAAGAATGAAAATTGTAATACCAAAGGAAGGAATTATTGATACCAACATTTCCTCAAGTCCCTCGTATGTCTTGCCTGCTATTTATTACTATTACTATTTATTGAGCATCCACTATGTGCCTGGTAAAGGTTTGTTTATTTGTTTTTGTTTGGTTTTGTTTAAAGAGATGAAGTCTTGCTATGTGGTCCAGGCTGAACTCAAATTCCTGGACTCAAGGGATCCTCCCACCTCAGCCTCGTGAGTAGCCGGGACTGCAGGAGTGCACCATTTCACCTGGCTCTAGGTTGTTATTTTTTTAAATGCCTTTGAATGGCTAACTCTATGGATTGACTGCGTTCCACTCTTAAAAAGAATGCTGTTTTAGTGTGGTTTAAAAAAAATTATTTTCATTTTCCAAGTCTACCAGGTAAAGTTTACTCATTTTCATGTTAGCAATGGCCCACATTTAGTACTTAGTGTTTAGCTTTTGACATTTTTAAGTCTATAAAATCATGCTGGCTTAAAATAGGCTTTTTTAATACAAATGAACTAACTTCTATAGAAAAAGAAATCTAACAATCTAATTGTTCACCTAATCAGGCAAACCTCAGTGTTGCTATGACATGCCATAGAGTTACATAGCAGTCTGCCAAACAGTATCTTCAGATTATCATTCCCACTTCTTGACATTACGCAAGAGCCAGAAACTGTTTCACCATTTTTTTTGAAAAATATTAAACTTACAGAAATTTGTAAAAATGGTACAATGACTCTACAGTGACTTCTAAGTAATCACCTGGAGTTAGGCTAAACTTTAGAAGCTAAGGGTGCAGTCTTTCACAAGACGGCCCTCACTTCCAGCACCAGTGGCCGGTTGAGGGGTCCCCAGGCCATCCTCATTTCTGACCAGCTGGCCTTAAATCTGGGGGTTCCCACCAGCTGCTCAGACTCTATAATCCGCTGGAGTGACTGACTCATGGAACTCAGGAGAGTGCTACACTTATGAGTGCAGCTTTATTTTAGCAAAAGGGTACAAATCATACCCAACCCAAGAGAGAGACAAATAGGAAAAATGCTGAAGTTCCATTGTTTCTGAGGATATATCACCTTCTTGACACATTGATGTGTGACAATACATAGGGTATTGTGAACCAGGGAAGCTCACCCATGCTTTGGTATCCATAAATTTTATTGGGCCTTCATCAAGTATTATTGATTAAATTACTGATATGTGACTCACTATTCAGCCACCTCCCTTTCCCAAAGTTTGGACAAATATCAAGTGACTCAAAGCCCCAGTCCTCTAATCACATGCTTGGTCTTTCTGGCATGACCATATCCCATATTAAATAATTTCTTTAGCACAAACTATTAAATGTAGTCCAAGGGGCCCATGATATATAAAAAAGACAGACATTCCTACCACTCAGGAAATTCCAAGGGCTTAGAGTCTACCACCCAGAAACCAAGCACAAAGGCTACACAAATTCTTTATTATATAGAATCTATCATTATTTTGTGGAACCACATAAGTTGTAGACACCTAAGTATTTCCATTTGTATCTCTTAAAAGAATAATTTTCATGGTAGAATGCAACATTTAAATATTATCAAATTAAAAAATTTAACACACATATAATAGTAGTATCTAATATATAGTACAAATTTCTCTAGATGTTTCAATTTTTATTTTTCCTTTTAACCTAGGCTCCAATATAGAATCACACATTTCATTTAGTTTTAATGTATAACTCTACTTTCTTTAAACAGAAACCGTTCCTTGCTTTTATTCTTTTCCTCACATGACATTGACAGTATAGACAAGACATTTTATAAAAATGTCCCCCAACTTGAGGTTGTCTGATTATTTCCTGAGGACTTGATTCAGGTTATCTATTTTCTGGCAGGGATACTATGTGATTTTCGTTCTATTCTTCTCACTCAGCCTTATCAGGATGCATGGGATACCTTGATTTAGGTTATTAACATCCTATTTTTCTATTGTAAAGATTTCTTGTTTCCCTTTGTAAATAATAAATGCATGTGGAGATACATTGAGACTGTGCAAATATACTATTCTTATCTGTGCATGATTTTTGACTATGTTAATTATGACTATGCTTGTTGCAAAGTGGTGATATTCTAACTCTACTATTTCTTCTATATTACTTAGTATTCTACTACAGAAAGAACTTTTCCTTCACCTCTTTTTATTTATTGTTTGTTTAACATTTAGAATCAAAGACATGGATTCTTTTTTTATTCAAAATGTCATTATAATCCTGTTAGATTTTCACATATAAATTTACATGTTCAACAACTGTATATGAGATGATGTTCTTTGGGGAATATTATTTTCTATCTCTTACAAGTAAGAAGACTGTGATTTTAAATGAGCTGAAATAGGAATCCTTCAGCTCTTAACTGTCTCAGCCCACTCATTGAAATATGGATGTTGCAACAAACAAGGTTCAATCCAAACAAACAAATGAATAAAGCAAAAATACCAACAAAAAAACCACTGTAGTTGCGACTGTAATCAGGCAGAGAATGAGGGTTTTGTTTGTTTGTTTGTTTTGTTTGTTTGTTTTGTCTAAATAATCCCAAAGCGCTAATTCAATTTGTTCTCCAAAACGTGGAATTCCTAATGGAAGAGAAACTAAGCACATACTTCAAGATCAATTGGTTTAAAATCATACCAATCTGCTTCATATATTAGATGATGATTTCAGTGGGAGGTATGGGTGAGCATGGATCTCTGGAAACCGTCACATGCAATGTGGCAAGCAATAGGGTGTGAGTAGCTCTGTGATGGAAGTGAAGTTTGTCACTACCCTCAAACACACCAAGTCCACTGCCCACTACTTGATTGTCAACACCCAGAACTCCAACATCATATTTTCTGTCTTGTCACCTTACCTAGACTCCTCTACCCAGGTCGGTAGCAGGTGCATCAGGCATCTCCCTCTTCTGCAAGTATGGTAGTGAACATTGATTAAAGCATAAATCCTTCCCTGCTTTCAAAGAACACTCACAGAGTAGTTTCATGAAAGAGGACGGAAAGAACCATAAAGATGCCAGATGCCCACTGAAAAAGACGGGATCCATTGGCAGGAGTGAGGGGTCTGGGTCTCCAAAGAAAAGGTAGCCTCCCTTCAGTCTGGTCCTTCCACTAACCTAGCTCTACTATAGGTGCTTTCTGGAAACAAGGTCTTTCTCCATAGCAGGGATGCTCAGAGAGGAGACAGGCATATGGCAAGCCATTCAGAAAGATACTTCTTCAGACATCTCTAAAATTGAGCACATAGCTTGCTTTGGAACTTCTGATTTTCGTACTGCTCTATTTTGTCCATAGCACTCCTGCCCTTCTAATGTACTCTATGATTTACATCCTTACAATGTTTAGCTTTTCATATCTATCCCCCCAGCTCTCCCCATCAACTAGAATGTAACTTCCACAATGGTAGATATTTCTGTATACTTTATTTCTTGATATATACTAAGCACTTAGTATCTAGTAGAAGCTCAGTAATATTTGTGGAATGGGTAAACGTCTGCATACTAGATTTAGCACCCCTCCCAAATTTCTGTAGATGCATAACTAAAGATATGTTTGCAACATATACAAAAAAGGATTCTTTGTTCATGTTATTTAGAAAGGGGACAATTGGACATGTCCAAAGTCTGCTCATTAACATCAATTTAATTTTCTACCTAGATACTTCCTGCTGTTCTTGGCTACATTAAAAACATGGTTTTGTATTTATCTATTTATTTATTACTAAGGTCGCATACAAGATTCTGAATTGGATTCTTTTGTGGTGTAAGCTTATGTTTAGAGATGAGTTCATGCTTCAGGACATCTTTCAGAAGTGGAAGAGATGATACTACTTCCACAAAAGAAAAGCTTATTCACAGGGTGTGTGGCCATTGGGGGATCTTACTTGTTTACCATTTATAATGCTGTGGTTGGTTACAGGATGCAGAATGAAACCAGAGTAGTCTGGAGCTAGTCATCTGCTCATGCTTCGATCCCATAGGGGTGTACTACTCTTACAGGAGAGCAACTCTGTTTCTTCCTGTTGACAAGACATTAGCACATGCTCCACAATCGGGCATACATTTCCAGCCCAGGGATCTTTCAGGGAGTAGGCATCTTTGCTTTGGCTTATTTGGATATTTGCAACCTGGAACAAATGGTTTCTTATAGCACCTCAAAGAACAAACCATAGTTCTTAGTCCTTCTGTAATATAACAAGGCCATCGGTGCAGTCAGAAATTCTGTGTAATTGGAGAAGGAAGAAATGAGTGGCTATGAAGACTACCACTTTAAGATACTTTTCAGAAGTTCAGATTTTGCTAGTAATACTCACAAAGAAACTTAACAGAGATTCTATATGAATAATAAGATCATTTTAGAGCCTGCATGGGGGTCCTTAACATGGCCTCCTTGGACCCTTAAGAGACCTACATTCACATGTATGCTACATTTTCTGTGGAGAGATTCCACAGATTTTATTTAATTCTCAAAGAAATCCATGATCCCTATCTGAAAAAGGAGGGGTACGGGTATGTTAAGAATTACATTTTTGTCTGATGTCCTTGTTTTACAAATGGGAAAACAGAGACACAATAGTGGAAACTGACCATTTTAAGGCCAAAATGCAAATGGGCTGAGACAGACCTCAGGGAAGAGCCTAAATCTACTGATCCAAAGTGAAGTTTGTCGAAACTCATTGTCGTCTTCTGCAATGGGGGTGTAATCACATTCACCTGGTTCACAAGGTTATTTGGAGATACAAGGAGGTGTGTGGAATGTTCTTTACAGCTCAGTTACGTTTATGATCACCATGCGCAGTGTTCTGGAGATAACTTATTAAAAGCTCTTATTGAGAAGCTTTCCATAAGTAGATTTTAGGTTCTGAATGTTCATTATGAGAACAATTAATGCCTTGGGTTGAAAAGGCAGATTGTTGAGAAGCCTCAACACCTCTCTTAAGGGTATGGCAGTGGGCTACACTCAGTATGATGGTGGCTGATGATGACGGAGGCAGGGGGACAGCTCATTATGTGGAAGAGTCACTAAGACTGATCCCTGGGAGTGATAGGGGGAGTGATCAAGAGTAATTCTTAAGTGTCCAACTTACGTAACAGCATGGAGCATGGCGTCGTGATTGGGAATCTGGATTATCTAAAAGGAGGTAATGAGCTTGATTTTGGTCATATTGAGGCAGGTGGAAATATAGGTGCATTAGTTAGGTTTCTCCAGAGAAGTAGTACCAATGGGGGATAATATATATTAATATGTATATATTCCCTGAGAAGTCAGGATGGAGAGGGTCACTGGTGTAAGTCCCAGAGTCTGAAAGTGAGAGAACCAGGAGCTCTGATGTCCAAGGGCCAGAGCAGATGGGTGTCCCAGCTCAAGAAGAGAGCAAATTCAGTCCTTCGCCACTCTATCCAGGCCCTCTGTGGATTGGATGATGCCGGCCCACATTGGTGAGGGAGTATCTTCTTTACTCAGGCTACTGATTCAATCTTTTCTTTTCTGAAAATGCTAATCTTTTCTGAAAATACTCTCACAGACATATCCCAAAATAATGTTTTATCAGCTATCTGGGCATCCTTTAACCCAGACAAGTTGATATATCAAATTAAAAATTAAAATAAGTATATTCAGCACACAGTTTAGAACTAAGTAAGCAAAATTGATTACTTATAGCGGTAGCTGAAATTAGGTATTTTTCAGAGCACACTGATTTTTTTATATTAGAATGTGAGCTCCTTGAGACCAGGGATTCTATTGCTGTATTCCCAGTACACAGATCAGTGTCTGACATATAATAGGCCCTAAGTAATTATCAGTTGAATGAACTAAGTATATATCAAGTTATTGGCCACCCTAACAGTGTCGACCTATGTATTGTCTTTTAATATTATAAAATTGATTCAGTTTTCTTCAGAATTAAAGAAACAACTTTAAATTGAGGTCTGTGAAAGCCTGAGTCTCTTACTTTAAGACAAGGGACACTTTGCACCTATGCTTCTAGTCTGCATCTTCTTCTGATGTTCTCAGCACAAGGTTTTCTTCATTTCTCTATTAAAAGCAGATCTTTCAAACTAAGAGGTATTTGTGAATCTTGAGAGTAAGATAGCTTCATTTTCACAGACTGCAGAAACTTACTGGAAGGAACAAATCACTGATAGCTGCAGCCAGTGTAAAGCCTGGTCTACAATCAAAAGCTTTTGGATTTAATGTATATTGTCATGAGAGGCCATTTAACCTTTTGCATCTTGGTGCCCTTATCTGCAAATATTATGGAATGTAGCTATTTTGCTTCTCTTTTCAGCCATATGTTGCCAAAATAAAATGTTGAAGTAGGAATCATGTCTTCTAGCTCTCATTTTGTTGCCAGATCATTATAAAATAGTTCTTTGTGCATGACAGACCCTTAGCACTTCAGTGACACCTGTTGAAGGATTTCAGGTGAAACATCAGATAAAGATGGTTATAAATCATTATGAAACATGATTCCTACAATTATATGCTTCACAAAATAAATTTACAGAATTTAATGTGTGATGAGACATATTTAGAAAAAGCTCATTTTTAGTACTTGTCCAAGATGATTGAACTGCAGCTTTATAAACTGTGTATTGTGAAGCCATAAACAAGAATCAATATAAACACAAAGTTTCACTGGGAATGTTTTTAAATTTTCACCTGGTTTTAGGATTCATAGCAAAGATATATACTTATTTCTAATCTATACATTAAAAAAAAATATCTACCATGTAAGAGGCACTGTCCAAAGCCATGGGAATCAAAAAAAAAAAAACTGTAGTAAGACTCACTATTTTAAATAATTCAGAAGTGTGCGTTGCGTGTGTGTGTGTATGTGTTTGTGTATATGTAGGCAGCAAAGAGATCAACACGTAATTACAGTGTTGGACTAAACATGCTATTAACAAAGTGGACACAAAATACTGCGAGAACACAGGGGAGTAGTGATCGATTTTCCAGATGGATCCAAGCTCTGAGGCTAACTCCGCCCCTCCCACAGCCTTTGTGCTGACAATCGATGTGTCATGGGAGCCACAGAGATCTGCCTGCTTGTGGTGAGACCATCCTTTGCCTCACCTTTTGCCTCCCTTGACAGATAGCCAAAGAAAACACAGAAAACCCACCCACAGTGTGAGAGTCGAGGTGAAGTGGTTGTTTGAGGGGTTGACAGTTACTGGAAGACACATTGAAGGAGGCTGGTGATGCTCTGATCCTTGATCCGGGTGATGATTACATGGTGTCTTCAGCTCATCAAAATTCATTGTGGACCAGTCTGTAGGTTTCTTATTCTTTAGTTAAAAAGAAAAGAAAAAAAGAAATACTGTTATGGACTACATTTGTGTTCCCTCGAAATTCATATTGAAACCCTAACTCTCAATGTGATGATATTAAGTGACAGGGGCTTTGGAAGGTGATTAGGTCATGAGGATGGAGCCTTTGTGAGTGGGATTAGCACCCTTGTAAGAAGAGACATGAGAGAACTCGCTCTGTCTCCCTGCTCTCCCCGATGTGAGGATACAATGAGAAGACAGTCATCTGCAAACCAGCAAGTAGTCCCTGACCAGAACCAAATGTGTGGGCACCTTGATCTTGAACTTCCCAGCCTCCAGAACTGTGAGAGATAAATGTTTAGCATTTAAGCCACTCACTCTGTGGTGATTTGTTATAGCAGCCTGAGTTGACTAAGATCCCTAGAGTTTGTGTGTGGCTAAGATTTTCCCTACTCAGCCTCCACAGTCCCATGGACAGGAGTGTCTCCTGGAAAGACACCACCCTCTTTTGCACCTCCCTGAAATCATGCTACATCTTCTCTCCATTATCTGCTTTGACTTATTCAGACAAATTAACTATCCTGGATTGTGGTGGTTTCTTTTTCTGACTCTACCTCCATTCTCTCACACAGTAGCTGTTTCTTTTCCACACACATTTTCCTGCTGGTCTGGGGGTAGGATGGATGCCTTTCTTTCTCTGCATTGCTCCTTCCCTCCCACCTCCCTAAACATACCCAGTATGAGTCTCAAGTCATCAGACTGTATCATTCAGTATCCTTCTTTCTGAAATTAATTATAGACTCCTGAGTCCCTTGTTTGTTGCTTTGAAGTTATAGCCCCTGGGTCATAGTTCCCTCTCCAATATCATTGTCATAGTTTCTGATGATTTCATTATCCACATAGATGACCCTTCTATTATCCTGGCTCTCACACTCTTGACCTCCTCTCCTCCTGTATGTCTTATTCTCCACCCCACTTTGCTCACTTACTCTATGTCCGTTTTTTGATATCTATACCCCACCCTTTACCCAAATTTCAAGCAGCCCACTCTCTGACCAGCACGTCTTGTTTTCCAGCTTGCTACTTGTCCCCCAACTCCAACTGTCCTCTAACCCCACTGAAGGGCACAATGCACTGCCCTACTGCATTCGCACTCTTCACCACCTGCCTGCCTTCACCTCCCGGAACACACACCTTCAATTCTGTGGTGCTTCCTCGTAACCACTCTCCTCTGTTACGCAACTGCTCTGCCTCTCTTTTTCTCCAACTTCCTACATTTATACAAGTTTAGTATCACTGGGAGAGGAACCCAAATGCTGCATTCTCAGTATGTGCTGAAGTGTTGCTGCTGCTACTGCTGATCTATGGACCACATGTTAAAGAGCAAGAGCTCAGGCTGTTATTTTATACTTCTTCCCTTTTTTTTGGAACCTTATTTTCCTCTTTATTCACATTTAATGCATGACCTTCTCCTTCCTATATTGAAAAATTAGGAGCAACTGGAGCTTTCAGATACCATAACTATTACCCTTACTACACCTGTGTCCACATGGTCTGTCTTCTCTCTTGCCACCGGGGATGACCTAGGTGGGCTGCTATCTGTGGAAACACCTACACTCGGGCACTGAATTCCATTCCTTCTTGCCAACGGACACCAGGACTGCAGGTTTCTCGGGTTTCCCCTGCATCTTCAAATTTTTTTTTTTCTATTTCTGCTGATCCATTCCCATTAACATCCAAACATGCTGTCTTTCATTTTTGATGAAAATGATATTAATTATTTCAATGACAATAAACTAATAATCTCTCTCTCTCTGGTTCAACTTTTCCCTCCAGCTATTAACCATGGTTCTGCTGTCCTATTCACAGATGGGCAGAAGAGTTGGAAGAGTTGTCTGTGTTCGTTGTTTCCAACTCACATTACCCCATTCTCTCTTAAGTTCCCTCCAGTGGCTTTGCCCTGCCTTTAGCCTCCACCCACTAGAATTGTTCTCTTTTAGGTCATCAATGACCTCTATGTTGTCAAATCCAATTTAAAATTCTCAGTCCTTATCCTAATTGACCTAAGAATAATGTCTGACACAGTTGACCACTTCTTTTCCTTAAAACAGTTGCTTCCCTTGACTTCCACACCCTTACATTCTCCTGTTTGTTTTTATCCTAAGTAGGCAATTCTTCTCTGTCTTCTTTGTTGAACCTCTCTGATCTCCTTGACTTTTTAGGACTGAGAACTTAATTTAAGCTAATTACCTTAACCTCCACTTTTTCCTATTTATAATCATTCTCCATAGACCATAGACTCTCTATAGAGACCATAGACCATATATTCTCTCACTTTAATTTTAAAATTTTAATTATAGGACTAATATATACTATATTATTTAGAATGGGACACTTTTGAGAGTCAAAGTGGACCCTAAAGATAATTAAAAATGACTTTTGAAATATTTATTTACTGAAATACATAAGTTGGTTTTATTATAAAAATGGAATTATAAAAGAGTTCTATTCAAAAACTCTTTTCAAAAATAAAATTATTTCTTAAAAGTGAAAATAAATT